>PVIA01002251.1:0-220575 GCA_004024845.1 Tonatia bakeri
AATAACACAAAAGAAGAGGGTAAATGAAGTGAAGATTCTAATATTATTTGGGAAAAGTAATATGATAATAAGTCAAGGATGGATTTTGTAATCTCTGCAGTAACCACTAAATAATAACAACTCAAGAACAGATAGCTTAAAAAGTCAATCAAAAAGAAAAATAAAGCAATATGGAAAAAGAAGTCAGCATAAAGTTGACACCAAAACCTGACAAGATTATTATAAAAAAGGAAAATTATGACCAGTTCTTCTCATGAATAGATGCAAAAATACTTAACAAAATAATAGTATTTTCAGCATATAAAGAGGGTAATGCATCACACTGAAATGCTTTTTTTCCCAAGAATACAAGGTTAGTAAATATTCAAAAATCACTCAATGAAATTTCCTCATTAACTAAAGGGAAAAAAATGGGAGGGAAGTCATATGATTACCTCACAGATGTAGAAAGCAATTTGAAAACAAAAAAACCACCTATTCATGATTTAAAGCCAACTATTGGAAAGTAGGAAGAAAATGAAACTGCCTTCATCTCAACAAAAGCACAATACCTACAAAAAAAAAAAAAAAACACCCACAGTGCACATCATACTTCATGGTGAAATACTGAAATCTTTCCTTCTGTGATTGGAAATTGAGACAAGGATGTCAGCCAGCACCACTTCCATTCAACACTGCACTGGGGGTTCTAGAAAGAAAAATAAATAAAAGGCATATGGTATTGAAAGCAAGGAATAAAACTATCATTATTTTCAAGTGATATGATTGTGTATGCAGAAAAAAAAGAATCTACAGACAAACTATAAGAATGAGTAAGTAAACTCAGTAAGTTGGTTGGATACCAGATCATTATACAAAAATCAGTCACATAATGCAAATTTAAATCACAATGAAATACCAATGCAAATTTATCAAAATTTCTAACACAAAACAAAAATGATTATGGAAAATGCGTTAGTGCTATGAAGCAGCAGGAATTCACACACACTGTTGTGGGACTGTAAATTTGTGCAAACCCTTGGAAAACTGCTTAGTATCTAATTAGTAGAAGTTTAATTATTCTTACTCAATGAACCGGCAATTCTACGCCTAAATGTATACACAATAGAAATGCACACATACATGCATCCTTCCCCAGCCCACTCCACAAAAGCATGTATACAAATGCTCATAACAGCACCACTTGTAATAAATTCCCCAAACTGGAAACAACCTGTTTGTTTATCAACATTAGGATAAATAAACTGTGGTGCATTGATGCAATAGAATATTATGCAGTCATCCAAATAAACCGCCTGGTTCCACATGGATGGATGTCACAAAGAAAATGTCGAATGAGAGAAGCCACACACAAAAAGCACATATTCAATGCCTCTGTTTGTATGAAGTTCAAAAAACAAAAAGCATAGCAAATCTATGCTACTGAAAGTCAAAACAGTGACTATGTTTGGGGAGGTGATTTCTAGGAGACATCATGAAAGCTTCTTGGGTGGTGGCTACATGGGCATGTTCTGCTTGCAAAAGTGTATTGAGCTATACACTTACAATCTGTACATTTTTATGCACGAGTGTTATCCTTCAATAAAAATGTATAAACTACATCCATAAAAATAACCATTCCTTTAGTGAACATTTTTATGTGCAACAGTTCTGCTAGGATTTATGGAAAATGCAAGATGTTTTGAATAGAAGGAGTTAATTAGCTAGCTGGGGAGTGCATGTACATGTGAAAATATAAGTTAGGGCCCAGCAGCAGGAGAGAAGTGAGTGGATGTCTGTAATTAGAGTTCTAAACATGGGAAGGCCGCAAAGATCTCAGGACTTGTGTGTGCTCTGCTTCTGCACACTCTCGTAAGCCATTTAGGAGCTATTCAGGATTGTAACATAATCTGCCCTCAAGTTCCTGTAAGTGGAATTTGCCCCTCAGTCAGTCAAGGTCTTTCCTTCCCTATGTCAGTTGGGACACAGTTTTACTCCCTCTGTGGAAAAGCAATGGTGATGAAAAGCCTGGGGTTGGAGACCAGACCAACTGGATTCAAATCCTTACTCCACCTCTCACAAAGTGTAAGACTTTAGGAAAATTAGTTACCACCAAGAAGGTACAATCAGGATAATAATAGTCTCTAACTTTCGGTTTTGCAGCATACCAAAATGCTTGGTACATAGGAAGTTCTTGAGAAGTATTACCTACTGTTCCTCAATCCCTGGCTTGTAATTTGGAAAGCAAAGAGAAACACATGAGGCCCCTTTTTGAGAAGGTCACACATAAAGGGAGATAGACAAGGAAACAACTAGCTACATGCAGCCTAATCAAAGCTGAGCTCTGAGCACGGAACAGGCAGCACTTCGTTCTACTTGTAGCAATCAGAGGAGGTGACATTTAAGTGTCAAAGATGCATAGAAATTTGCCATGCTGGGAAAAAGCTGTGACAAAAGAGAGGCTATTAGCTGGAGAGGAGAAAGGCAGAAAATATGTTGCATCTAAGCAGAGGGAACATTGTGAGCCAGACAATAAAGCCATAAACTGAGACATATTTGGAAACCAACAATGTGGTTTAGTGTTAAATAGAATTAGTTGAACATCAAAATAAATAAAAGACAACTAGCATATTAACAGTTACCTAGTACAATTCAAAGCCAAGCAACAAGTATTTTAAAATACCTCTTGGTTTAAACATTCCAATCTTGTTATCATTATTCACACATTAGCTACAAAAATAGATAATGGGTTATTTCTCTGTCAGTGAAAAAAAAAAACAAAAAACAGGAATTGTCTATAGTCTTATGCTGACATGTGTATTCTAATATAGAAAAGAATAGAGAAGAACCTGGGTGGCCAATTTTAAGAGACAATTCAGGTCTCTACCGGACAGATCTAGATTCAGAAGCAAGTTGTGAGTTATATGAAATGTAGCCAAGTAGACACTGCCTTCATGCCACAAATTTGGGGGAGATGCTTAAGAATCAAGGACAGAAACAAACAAGATCTGCTCATCATTAAAGCAGAGGGCTTCTTTGAAGCCACCCACAGAAACAGCATTCTGTCTGGCATTTCTTAGTCACCACTAACTCCCAGGCCCACCAAATGTTAACACCCGGATTAATGACTTTTATGCACAAGGATCCTTGCTGCACCCAGGACATTGACCTGGAGCCATGGGGAACAAGCAGACTCACAATTATGTGATTTAGTTAGCATTGATGGTGTGCTCCAAATGGGAAACCCAATCTCCTGTGTTGCCTTAGGAGAGTATCACAATACCGTACACTCTGGCATGGAAACTTGAGGGCCTAAGCAGAGAGCTGGAGTGGAGTAAAGGGTGAGGGGTGGAAGGAAGGAAAGAAGGGGAGATAGAAGGAGAAACAGAGAGCTGAAAATTAGGGGTTGCCTGTCCACCGTTTTTAAGACTTTCTGTCATGTTCTTATAACTTGCCCAGCTCTGCATAAAATCCTGGAGATAAATTAGTGAGTACAATGTGATTCTTGCCCTTTGGGATTCAAATTCTAGATGGATAGAAATAAACATGATTTTACATTATGATACAGTGTGACTTGCATTGCAGTGGAGACTGATGCAATGTGCAGTGGGAAGAAGAAGGACTGATTGAACATTCCTAGGACTAGGGAGCAGAAGTGCCACTGGAGTGGTGCTGAAAAGATAAACAGGATTTTGCCAGAGAGGTCAACATGCACAAAGATCCAGATGTATGCAAGTATTGTCTATACTGGCCCTAGGATCATCAGCAACATTGCATCAGTGACATTGCAGATGCCAACTTCTTCTAAGGTAGGAAAGGTTACCATATCCCCGTTGGAAAATAATCCCATAATCCTAGGACCAGGACCGGTAAGTAATGTGAGATAATAAGGTCATAGGGCTCAGTGGGCAGAGCTACAGGTCAGAAATCTAAAGAAGCTCCTTTGTTCTTTCCATGGGTTCCAGTCTCCTCTTCACGAGCCTGATCTCTCCCCTTGGACACACACCAGTAGGGATCCTCAACAGTTTGATTGGTAGAGATTGTTTCATTCCCAGAATCTTAGACTTGCAGATCATGGGTCATTTTCACTCATCAATTTTGCAATAAGATAGGTTTCTAAATATTGACTACCCGGAAACTCAATGTAAACATTTGACATGTACATATTACTAGTATCACTTGACTTGGAGATTAAGTCGATTATTTACTTGGAAGTGCATAAGTCTAATTTTCTCTCAATGAAAAGAGAAGTAAAGAGTAAGGACAATGTGGCACCCCTCTTACCACTAAGGAGAACCAGTGTTCTTCTGAGGGGAATGAAGAGAAGTCAGTAGGTACTCAGGCTTCCTGAAATCAGAGGCACTCTATAAACATTGGATGTCATTGACTTGAGCTAATTTTTTCCTGCCATGAAATTTCTAATTATATAAACTTTTTATTGTAATCAAATTATTTTGACCTTGCAACGAGTGCCAAAAATGTATCAATACCAGCCTATAAAATGACCTTTTAGAAGCCTGTTGGCTTTAAAATAATTAGGCATCGATTCAAAATTGCTGTGAGTTATGAGATACTGATATGTTTCAAAAATGAAATAATTTGCCTCTGGAACTTAAAGGAAGAGGTTCTAAGACATATTTCCATAAGTTTTTAAAACATAATATTTAAAGGGGAGGATTTAAAAAGAGAAATTCTAAGAAATACTTTCATGAGCTTTTAACATGTAATATTAAGACCTATCACATCATCAAGAATGCCAGTGACCTTGCAAAATGGAAAAAACATCAGATAAACCACAACAGTAAGCTCCTCCTGTGAGATCCTCTCCAAGTAATTTAGACTCCAGGAAGCTTCAAAGAAAAGTACTGAAATCTTGGTTTACACTGCACCAAGCAGAATTTGGAGGATGTGAGAAGGACACATGCTTAACTCTTACTCAAGGGAGAGAAAGCCTGTGATTGTTTAGCCTCTTCCACCCCCTTATTTCAAGAATTTCTCTGGTGAAAATTTGACTGTAGTTCTCTTGATTTTCTCAGAATTCAAGATGACAAAAATAGCCTTTAATTAACCAGTTACAAAGTATGATAATGGCTTTTCTTCACCTCTGGGTAACTGCCTTGTGCTGATCTGACATGTGTGCCTCCAAGGTCATTCCAAAGTCTTTTGAAACAGTAATTTGTTTATGGCCAGTGGGTTCTTTTTTAAAAAAAAAATTATGTTCAAGTAATAAGGATAAAGTCCTGGGTGTGAAAGGTAAGAGACCTGGCTCCTGAGCGCCAGCAGACTCATCCAAAGGTCCTGACCCTTGTGGAATGAGTCCTGGCCTGTAAACATGTCAGAGTGACATTAGCCGTGTATTCACAAAGCACAGCCCTGAGTGGGTCCATTATGCCTGGTCTAATGGAACCGCATTCCTCTAAGTGCTTTTTAAGTTGTGTAGACGGTGTAGCCAATATTCCTTCAGGGTACTGGAAGGCTTGATGGCCATAAATAGTAAACTAGGCCTCCCAGGGCCATCTTGGCCTGCCTTGAGGTACACTGAGACCAGAGGCACATGTCCAGTCTGTCTTCTGTCACCACTTTATCTGTTTGTTTGAGTTTCTATTAGCCTTACTTATTCAACTTTCTAAACTGGAGACAGAGAACAAACTAATGTCACCACCCTTCATCAGCTGACTATCCATCATTTGACTTTCATCAGTTACTTCATCAGTTGACTATCTCCCAACCACTCACACCGCACTAAGTCCTACCCTGTGTTAACTTAAACTGCCCTCCACTCCTAGCCCAATGAGTTAGTCTACTACTATCACCTTTTCCACAACAAGAAAACTAAAAGTCAAAGGGATGAAATGACATGCCCAAAGTTACAGAGGTAGTACAAGGTGGACGATCATCAACCCCACTATAAAAGGAGGAAAGTCAGCTTTGAGAATTTAAGTAGCTTGTCCAAGGTCACAGGGCTAGTAAGTGGAACAGCTTGAACCAAATCGGTCTGAAGTTCAAACCAGACTCCTTATTTCTTCTGAAACCAAGGGCATTTTGATTTTCCATTTTAAAGGCCACTAGAACACAGAAGGATCATTAGGGCCACACAATCTTTACTCTGCCAGTAGGGGGTTTACTAGCTAAGATTAAACAGTTAGTGGTCAGCAAAGTATAACCCAATTCAGACTCTTGTCACAGGGCTCCTCCTCTACACCCCTAAACAAACTTTCTTTGAATTCACTTAAGTGAAAAACATCTCAAGACTGAAGAAGGTCAATTGGATATGATATATGTAAATCAGCAGCAATCAAAATGTGATCATAGGATAACCCCAAATCATTAAAAAAAATAAAAATTATCATTTATTTGTTTTTCTTAGCCATTAATATTTCACAAAGTAATTCATTTTTGACATTTATCTAAGATCCTCTGCCTTCATTAATATGAGCAGGGTTTTTTCAGGGACTGTCACAGACATCAATTTTTCTAATTATAAATTCATATTCATGCGTATTTTTATGTGTGTTTATATATGCATATACTCATATGCACACATATGCGGTATTTTTACATAGGGAATAGAAAATTAGTCAATATTGTCAAACACAAGCCTTTAAATTCAAACACAAAGATGTATTACACTAATAATAATAGAAGTAACATTTAATCAAAGTGTTTCACCCATAAATTATTCTCAATAAATATTTGTTGAATGAATAAATTATTTGCTGATAAACTCCTCAGACTAAAAATAGAATTCTAACATATAAAAATGCAACTTGCATCTAGTCACTAGATT
Organism: Tonatia bakeri; assembly: GCA_004024845.1. Classification (NCBI taxonomy): domain Eukaryota; kingdom Metazoa; phylum Chordata; class Mammalia; order Chiroptera; family Phyllostomidae; genus Tonatia; species Tonatia bakeri. The sequence continues at coordinate 6,767 of PVIA01002251.1, forward strand.
TTCAGTTGTGGGTAGTAATATGCTAATCATATGAAAAATATTCTTAAAGTTTTAATATGTGCCAATAAAAATATATCCTAAAACATGGGAAAGAGAGAAACATTTCTAGAAAATAAAAAGATGTTCAGATATTCTTGAGAACTACTCTGAGATTTATAGAGTACACGGCACATTAAGCAAGAGGAAACAGGAAGTAGTCCATTTTACCAATATAAAGTGACATGGACCAATGGATTTGATTCTATTATATTAGCAGTAAAATGTGAGGACATGAGAAATCCATTGTCATCTACCTTCCTCAGGAAGATGCCAGGGAACACATATTTAGAACCCTATACTATTTCAGAACATCCAATTAATCAATCCTCCCAGCCCAAAGGAGTATGTGTCCCATGTTTTCTGATTATCTTTCTTTTAACCTTTGCACAGAAACACAGTTTCAGCGTAATGAGAAGTCTATGAGAACCCAAACTCTATAGCCTTCAGATGATTCTAACACGGAACCCTAGAAGCTAGGTCAATATTGACATATACTCTTGGTGAGCACGAACGGAAAAAGTAAAGATGGTTTATAGCCAAGTCTGACAACACAACAATCCACACATGTTTTCCTAGTGGCAATTTATAGAATAAGAATCACTATGATGCAATTAGAGAAGCCCTGTTTACTAATGAATGCTTTTATCAATGTTTTATCATGTGGCAGGTCAATAAAAAGGCAGCATAAAAATAAATTAACTGAAGATATGAGGTCTTCCTTTCAGAAATAATATTCCCAAATGTTTACTGTCTGCAATGCAAACCAAGGGCAAGGTCCTGGGGGTCTCTTCCACACAAGCAGGGCAGCTAGCTCCTGCAGTGATACCTGCTTCCTGTACCCTGCCCTTTCAAGACCAGCTTGGTGAATGTGCTTGTTGATATAGCAGATCATGGGTACAGGCAAGGCTTGAAACAAATAGCAGCCAACCAAAAACTGAAATGGAACTTACCCCATCAGCATGAAGCAAAAACTTGTCAACAAGGCACTTTGGGACTCAGTAAATGGCGCTGCACCTAGAGGTATTTCTGGGGGGCCAATTTCTCTACTGTACTTTCAAGGTGGCAAATTGTATGTCAGATAATGGGTGTGTCCACAAAATTCATTATTTTCCATACTCTAAGCCTTCCAGAAAGTGTCTAGGCACAAAAGATGCCCAAAAATTGTCCTGCAAAGCCTTCACCAAGTTTATCTTTACCCTTTGAGGTATATCTTTAAGATTCCAACCATACTAGCCTCTCTTTCCCCTGAAACCTTAAATCATTTCCAGCCTGAATAATCTGCATGATATTCATCATTTACTGCTTCATACTGTGGTCCTTACTAGCTCTCTGGTCACCCACATTCATTCATAGCTACTCTGGTAAGAGCTTCCAGTTCTCATTTGGGCAAGTCATTCTCATCAGCCCTAGCAGAGTTCATCTCAGGGCATTGACTTAAGGGATGGAAAAGAAGTGTCGACTTACCCCACCAGGCTGAGGCCTGGAGGAACGTTCCAAAGGTAGTCTGTGAATGAAGCCAGTGCAGGAAGACAGCAGTGCCCAGCTGAGAGACAAAGAAATACTGGACTTTGTGGCTTACTTTGAGTCTTAAATCTAGTAATTACCAAAGTCAGCCTGAAACATGAACTTTACAGGTATATGAGACAGTAAATTCCTATTTTTTACCTACACCAACATGAATTGAGTTTACTTAGAATTCGTGATGGTTAATTTTATGTGCCAACTTGAATGAGCTAAGGGATCCCCAGATAGCTGGTGAACACATCATTTCTGGGTGCGTCTGTGAGGGTGTTTCCAGAATATATCAGCACTCGAATCAGTACATTGAGTAAAGTAGATCACCCTCACCAATGCAGATGGGCAACATCAATTCTACTGAGGGCCTGAATAGAACAAAGAGGTGGAGAAATGGTGAATTTGCTCTTTTTGCTTGAGCTGAGACATCTGTCTTCTACCCTTGGACATCGATGCTCCTGGTTCTCGGGGCTTTGGATTCAGGCCAGGATTTACACCACCAGTGTTCCAATCCTCCAGCCTTTGGACTCAGACTTGTACCATCGTCTCCAGACTCAGATTAAATAACACCACCAGCTTTTCTGGTTCTCCAGCCTGCAGAAGGCAGATCATAGGACTTCTTTGAAAGGGTCAAGACAGATCCCCAACCCCCAGACAGCTGAATGACCCAGTCAGGCCAGTTTCCAAACCTCTGGACTACCTATGACTCAGTTGTCCTGACTTGCTTCATAGCCCAAGGCTTAATCAAAACTCTCCCACTGAGCACAATAGACACCTGGCACTAGCCACAATAGCTGGTGGCCAGACTGACCCTCCTATACCTGGGAACAGCCTGCCTTTTACCTAACCCATTGTCTAGGCTCACATCCTAGAATCCTGAGGCATCCACCCAGAAGAGCAAGAGACTAACCCCTCCCCTATCCCCTCACAAACTCCGCACTTTTTCTTTTAAAAACCCCACTCCTGCCTTCCCCCAGTGCTGCCGTCAGCCCTGATTCAGTCCACCATAAGTGCAGCATCCAATACAGGCATTTGGATCAGATCACCCGGTTCCTCCCCCCTCTATTTCTTGTGCATTTCTGACGTTCTTAACCTCCATAACTGTGTGAGTCAATTCAACAAACACACACATATGTTTGTGCCTGGGGGCATAAAGAGATGATTAGATAGATAGATAGATAGATAGATAGATAGATAGATAGATAGATAGATGATAGATAGATAGATAGATAGATAGATAGATAGATAGATAGATAGATGATAGATTGATTCTATTGGTTCTGTTTCTCTGGAGAACTTTAACTAATAAAGAACTAAAATGATTCTAGTTGATACAAGTATGCAATATACCCTCAGCACAATTTAACTTCTCAAAACTTGGACCATACTGAGTGTTCTCCACAGCCTCAGCCTAGTACAAATATGTGGCAGTCACTCAAAAATGTGTTGCTTTATTAATTTTCTACACTGTTCTGTTTGATTTGATACTAAAACTAGAAAGTAGGCATAAATTCATGACGGCCATGGCAAACCCACTCTGTAGCTCCAGTGAGGCTGGTGCTCCCTAAGTTAGGCACTGGTCTGAATTTTCAACACCCGCCCAGACCTGATTACCCGTGAGTTCTGGTTATTCACTCACAATCCAAATCAAAAAATCATATTTCTATTTTGAAGTTACTTAATATTTTTATATGTATAAATGGTCAAATCTTCTGAACCCCAAAATAAAGACATATGAAGATTCCCTATAAAATTCTGGCCATGTGATCCCTGCTTCCCATAGTCGGACCAGTGATACATACAAATTTTAATGAATTTTCCCCAGGTAATTTGTTTCATGGCATGTTGCCCACTGAAATACATTTTCTCCAGAACACGCTGAACATGCAGATACTCCTGCCAGAATTACATATTAAGAAGTGAATAAAAACATATACAATGTGTGTGCAAACATACTGTCTGGTACATGGCCACTGAGGTGACCATGTGGTCACCTTGGTCACCTTGACCTGGAAAGCAACCCTTTCACTTTGCTCACTCGAAACTCCCTGGGGTGGGCTGTATTGGGAATCATTTCTCAGTTTCTCTGAAGCCATAGCCTTCACTGAGTATAATCGCTTTGCCACTTTTTGTGACATTTCGATGCCTTCACGCGTTGTGGTTCACTCACTCAGAGTTCACTGGTGCCTACTCTGGCAGGCAACATTTCCCAGAGCTGAGGCTACAGTGCTGAACAACAGAGCCAAGGTTCTGGCCCTCATAAAGTTATATTCTAGTAAAGAGGACAGACAATGAATAAATAAACAAACAAATGATTAAGCTTGTTTCAGACAGTTGTAAGTGTTATGAAGAAAATAAATTAGCATATATGAGAGCCGCTATGAGGAATGGGAAAATTGCCCTAAGTGCTCAGTTTTGAACTATCATAAACTGTTTTCCCCTCTGTGAAAATCTATGCATGCATGGCCCTTAGCTATTTTTTCCTTTGACCCCCATGTCAAAAGACATTTCTCAACTTAGGGGGAGAGGTGTAAGAGATCATATATTTCACTGCAAATGACCTGCTCTTTCCTTTTCTTCCTCCACCTGCCTTCCTTCCACTGGGAGAGGCCCTTTTCCCTTTTCCTTTCTTTGGAGGGCTTCCCATGGGGTCCTGGTGCCCCTTTCTGGTTTAATCCTGAATCACAGACTTGTTGCCCTAATTTTAAAAAATACCCATTGCGCCCTGCAATTAGATTTTCCACTTTGGGGCTACAAGTTAACAATTGACAGCCAGAGTCTGAAGACCGCAGATGTATGAAACCAGCCAAAAGGACAGAACCCCTAAGGATATATATGTATAACTTCAATCAAACACAAACCACAGAAGTGGTACAAGTGGCTAACCACTCCTGAAGCTATGGGATGGATATCTCTCTTCAGACCAGATTCTAAGCATGGCTGCCTAGAGCACCAGTGCCCTCTCATGGCTGAGGCGTGCAGCATCTCCAAGGGAACACAGAGCTAGCACAACGCACACTGCTCAGCCACTGCTCCCCTCCTCCACAGATGAGGAAGATCATGGTGGGCTGGCAGGAGATACTGACTCTACCCACTCCTTCATCACCCCTGCAAAGGAATCTTCTCCTACCAGGTGTCTCACTCCTGAAGTCACCATGTTTAAGTATCGTTCTTAAAGCTTCCATCCCGATCAAATAGGAATCTTCCTAAGATGATTCACTTTCAGAAGTTGTGAGTCACTACCAGTTAGTGAGAAAGAGTGTACACAGCTCTCCCTTAATAGGGGACTTTGTCCTTAGACCAAAAGAAAGACCTGGGGGGCCCTGGGCAGCTCAGAGTACTGGGAATGGTTTAGGAAGTGAGGGTCCACATTAAAAATAAACTTGACTTACTAGATTCACGTGTATGGCTTTAGTTAATGTTCACATCAACTTGAAAATGCATGAATTATTTTCATTCTGAGACATTTTACAGATGAGGAAACTGATCCTGGCACCAAAGACCCTGGCATGTGGTTGATATGCAATAGATTAGTCCCTTCTTTACTCTGCTGTTTGCATAGTGCAGCAGATGTTCTAAAAAGAAATCTGTACAAATAGGGTTACTTCTTTTTAATATCTCCTCATATGCAAGTAAGGAGACGTGTGACAGAAAAAGCAGAGAGGAAAATACAACCTAACACTACCATTCCTTGAGGGTGAAATCAATCTGATTTTTTTTCCAATTCTTATTTTTAATTCAACAGTTTAAGAAAATTCTGGGGTTTCTAATTAACAAAAAGCATTCATACCAAAAATTGTAATATTTTCTTATAAGTGAAAATTTACAGAGATTTTTCTTCAAAAGCTTGTTTGCCAAAGACATTACTCACTTTTATCAAAACTTAGGGTAGTTCCCACCTCATCATGAAACAGACATCGATGTCATCAACACATAGCCAATGTTTTTATACAGTCTTGAAAAATGGACTTAAAGGAAGCCAGATTCTCCCTGTAAAATCAAAAGCCTGGGTTTGCCGGAGAGCCAGAGGCCATGTCACACACTAACCACAACGTTCATCATTCTCATTATTATTGGAGGCTGTGGTGATATGCCTTTAATAGATTTTTGTAGGACCAGTAATGCTTAACTTCAGGATAAGATAAAAGAGGCCCTTGGAGGGTGGAGAAGTTCTCCCCAGACAATTTGGAAGGTGTGCTTTTTCTCCTTGAAGAGTGAGAGTATGAGAATCCAGCTAACTATTTATTCCCATAAACATACTGGCTGTTTGGCAGGGGGAGCTTGCTTGGAAGTGTCCCAGTAGTAACAGAAGAACCCAATTTAGGATTAAAAGATATAGTAAGAAAGCTACTTTATGGATACCTTACAGGCTAACCCAGAGAGAGCCCAGGTATCTTTTCCTTGAAAGTCTTATTTTGAATGACGTTTACCTCAGAAGAATCCCTATAGGACTCCTGATAATAATAACTAGAGGTTAAATATGTTTCCCAAGGTAACACAGTAAGTGTCGGAGTTAGCACCTGACCCCAGGTCTCCCATCCTACCCAACTTAGTGCTCTTTCTACTACTGCAGGTCATCTCTCAGGTAAGACCAGCAAGACTTGGACCAAGTCTTTTCTGCTTTGCTATGGGTCAGCTGAATACCTAGGCAGCAGTGTAACTATTTTATCAGCCACAGAGCTGAACTATAGTGTTCTGCCTAATCACATTCCATGGTCTCATTGTTCCGTGGCCAGTGTGTGGATGTGGCCACCACTACATGGCCTTGGGTCATACATCACAGTTAAAAGTAGACTCAGTCTTCGTTGGCACAAAACCAAGTTACAAGGCAGTCTTAATGAGTACCAACATTTCACAAATGAATAGTATGTGTTCATTCTTGTTTAAAAACAAAAACAGACACCTTTTGTAAGGCCCTGACTTTCTCACTGAATAAACCTGAACCTCTTCAAAACAGTTACCATGAGGACCAGAGCCTCCAGTTCAGTTTATCTCCCTGGTCGTAGTAGTCTTACCATCAAGAGAGTTTTTCACATTCCGGGGATTCACCTCATTTGTGAGAGAAGATGAAATGGGAGACTTTAAAATGGCAACAGAGACAGTGCACCTCTGAACTTCTCCAGACACTGAGAGTACACTAGGAAACAAAACGGATGAAGTTCTTTTTCTCAGTAGCTTACACTATCGTTAGACAATATTCACTTAGCCCTCCAAATTGTAAACTGTAAAGGACACAGTTAACAGTTTTTTAAGTTGTTTTCTTTTTAATGAATTCAAGTCCAGGTCTATATTGCAATTGGGAACTCAAATTTCTGAACTGAAGTGGGGAAAACTTTTTAGTTTATAGATCTTGTTAAGAAATTAACTAGTTAATAATGACATACTAAAGCTATATGATATTTAGAGCTTTTCTATATGAATTTGGCCTATTCCTCTCTAGCCATACATAATCTCTCCTGTTTCCTCTTTTTTTCCTCTTGGCTGTCCTCCTCTTTCCCATTTCTCTTTGGGATCAATATGTCAAAGAAAAGACATGGAACTAAGGTCTGTCAAAGACTCAGGATTATCCTTGTAGAGAAAGTGGTTGTGGGAAAAGGGAACCTCCTAATCTGCTTTATCTCTATCCAGCAGGACCATGGTTAACTAACACTTGGTTTTGGTATTTCTTCTTATTTCACAAAAGGAAAACGGGGAAGTATACATTCAAACACATATTTGCTATCTCAACAGAAAGTTCCTTATCTCCCCCACAGCTGCCTGCCAAGTCCCAGAAGGTTTCAGGGTCAATGATTATCATCTTTCCATTCAGACACTCTGACATCTGTGAATACGTTGACCTTGAAGACTGGACCAAGTCATTCCTGACAGATGTTAATTTGATTGCTCAGTGTTGACCTCTTTTGAGGCCTGGCTTTTGTCTTCATCACTGTATTAAGATGGTGATAACCTTCCTAAAGTCATAAAAATGCTCTGATAAGCCTTATCGATCTTGGATTTGAAACTGAACAGATAACCACAGTGTATTATGGTAAACTTTTAACCTACTCCCTAAGATGGATGTCAAGACAGAGACAAGAGTTCATGTTTTTCATTTCATAAGAGACCTCTCATTTATTTTTTACATTAATAATTACTGCTTTAAAAGTAACCCAACCTACTCTGTCTACTTTGCATTTATTTTTGCAAGCCTCTGGCAAGAATAAGGATCATTATAATCAAGAAATTATTGAAAATCCTTCTCTTAGAAAATTTCAGATGTAAAAAAATTGGAAGACAACAAGGAGATATTAAAAATAGTGATACTCATTGTCTACCTTTAAATAAATCCTGTAGATTTCAGCCCAGTGTTAGAAATAATAGCTTTCTATATAGCTACAGACAAAGAAATCCTGGGAAAGAAAACCTTTTCTTTCTGTTGTGCTGTAATCAAAAGAATATGACTTGGAAGTAAGGCCGAGCTGGGCTCAAATATTGGCTCCCCAACCTACCAGATAGGTGTTCTTGGGAAAATTACTAGAGCAAGCTAAGTATGACTTTCCTCAGAGGTAAGATGAGAATAATACTCATCTTTGTTGTTAGGACTCAGAAGATATCCCTTAGTTCAAACACAGATTAAAAAGACACTGAAACCCAGAGTTCTCATTCTTTGTTAATTATACCTTCAACCCCTAATTAATAAAAAGCTATATATTAATAACACATTGTCTGTTCTTGTTAGAAACTCCCTAACCTGAGGTACAGTACTATTGGCCAAATACTTTCAGATTGTCAGGCACAGTTGTTTTAGGTAGGAATAAAAGAAAACCATTAAATAATCACTAAACTATCAAAATGCTTTAGAATAGGTAAATTTTATGTCTTAGAGACTGGAACAGATGGCCTAGGGTCAGGAATTTTGGTTGAGGTGATAAGGAACAGAGTCTGTCTATAGTCAGGTAGGAAGGTGGGAGCAAGATCTAGAAGGTTCTATGTGTTCTAATCCAAACAATTCTTGGGCTAGGCCACCAGCAGTTTTAACTCTGGAAGCCCCTGCACTGGTCTCCACAGGGGTTCCAAAGGCTTCGTGTAGAGAAAAACGCCCCCCAAAAGAAGACAAATCAGGATCACATTTGGAGGTGGCTGAGTAGACCTTCACTTTCCCCCTCCTGTTTACTGATGCCTGAAATTCTTTTCATTTGAGAACACCTTTCATCCCATAATTATAAGCTGAAAGGTTTACATGTCACAAGGATACTTCAGACAAGGTGTTGATGAATATGAGCTCTAGTCAAAATATAATCAGTCAATCAGTCAGCAAGTGTCATTGACTGGTTATCAGATCTCTCTCAGTTTTGAGAGAGAAAAGAAGTGAGGGGGGCAAGTCTCTGGCCAGCTGAAAAGAGAGAAAGGGTCACCACCAGAGGGAAAGCTCACAGAAAAGTTTTCTTACATCACAGTTTTGCCTCAGAGGGTCCTGTTTGAAGCTGGGAGGGGGCAACAGAAGCTGACTGAGCTCTGGGATGTCGTTGAGGGACATTTGGGAGGGTTATAAACATTGTTTTGTTTTTGTTTGACCAGGCTTCCACAAACACCATCATCTGTTACAATGACTCATAAATTATATTTCCTTTAGTGGTCTTTATTTTTCACAGGGCTGATATGCTTTTCATTGGAAAAAAAGGCACCCAATAAATTGATAGCTTAGGCTGGAATGGAGACTCCAACTACCCACCAGCTGTCTCACTCCACCTGTAACACGTTCCTTCTCTTATCACCCAGATAAGGCAGCCATCCATCAGTAAGTCAGGTACTCACACAGTCAGTCAGTCAGAAATCAGTCAGATATTCAGTCAGACACAGTCAGTCAGTCATTCAGTCAATCTGCCAGTCAGCAGGCAGTTAGAGAGTCAGTCAATCATTCATTCAGTCAGTCAGTCAGTTAGACAATTGAATAGTCAGACATTCAGTCAATTATTCAGTCAGTCAGTCAACTAGCCAGTCAGACAAGTAGACAGTCAGTCAAACATTCAGGCTTATGGTTATACCGTAATTCAAGGTGTTGCTACAGTTTAAATATGTTTTCCCCCTTAGGATTTTAATGTAACATCGGGGAGTTTTAAGTATAAAGTAGGTATAGAACCCAAATCAAAGGATTAGTTTTTGGTTACCTAGAGTTTGTTTCCCACTTCAGCCAGTTACAGGTGAGAGTTCAAGATCCTCTGACGATCTTTTTCACAGTCCTTGAGGCTGGAGGCAGCTACAGTCCAGTGAAGAACACATGAATTTTGAAATCCAAAAACCTGGTGCTTGGCCTAAAATGAGTCACATCATAGGAGTTTCTGTAAGTCAAAGTAATACTATTAGAGAACACAGGAAAACTGTAGAACTTGAATGGGTTAGATGGTGGGTCAAAGATCCAAACTGACAGAGGTTTTGCCATCCATCAACCATGGTGTTGACCCAGAGATCTACAAGCAGTGTAGGATTTCATGGAAAATTTTTATGGGCCAGGCCTAGAAGTGGCTTACATAATATCACTGTGTCCCATTGGTCCAAATTCAGTCACATGTCCATATCCAACCACAAGGGAGCCTGGGAAACTGGTCTACCTGAGAACCTAGGAGGAATGGGAAACAGTTGGGCATCTAGTAGTTTCTGCCAAGGTGCTCAGTAAATGTTTGCCCAATGAATGGTTCTGAGCTCCAGGCAACCATTTACTGAGCCTTGTGCTCATGGTTAAATCTTTAGACCTAAAAAATATATGTTATATTATAATCTGTAAAAAGAACATACTTTTTACATGCCCTTTTTACATGCCAAAGAAGAGGGATTTTTTGTTTTTTATTTTTTAAAGCATTTGATGAATATGAATAAAGACTTATAAAGTGATATAGGCATGCAACATGACTTTTTTCAGATGAATTTTCACCAAGAATGGGTGAAAAGCAAATCTGAAGACTCTATGTCAGGGGGGTCAAACTCATCTTCACTGGGGCCGAATGTAACTTCAACTCCTTAACAGTTAAGGAGTAGTTACATTTGTACAGTCCTAAAATTATTTCAGCCCTTTGAGGGCAACCACGAGGCTGCTGTGGCCCCTGGTGAAAAAAAGTTTGACACCCCTGCTCTATGTACAGTAAAGACACATAATACAATTGCGATCATTTGAAATGATAGGATGGTTCTCTTTTTCTTCCTCCAAATTGTATGCTAGGCATTGGACAGCATCCATGGTGACTTCATTGAAGCTGCCCTATCTCACAAAAAGAAGGATTCAGAAATTAAAATCATCAATTTAAGTTATTCACATGTTCACACTGACCTGTGTACAGGCTTATTCACTAGTGCATTATTTATAATAAGATTAAAAACAACCTACAGGTCCCTGTTTCAAGTTATCCTCAGACAATTTGCCTCCTCAGTAAATATGAGTTTCTTTTGATGGAGGTGGATGGAGCCTAATACCTCACAATTTCTCTTCCAGGTGCTATGTTATAATGAAAACCATTCTCAGGCCAAATTCCACCAAGGCTCTCACTCGTCCTAAAGAAAGTCCCCAAGAAGTTGATAAAGGAAGATACGCAATTCTCTCCTCCACAGCTAAAGGTGAATTCCCTAAAGACCCAGAGCAAAATATCCTCTGCAAAAGCCAAACACAATAAATAAGAGCTGTTATTTTTTTTCAGAACACTTAACAATTTACTGAGATTTTCTTGAGGTCATTCTATTGCCCTTAAATTAGTTTCAAGGGAAAACTGGTGAACTTTTGTCCTCCAGGAAGATTCCTTTTATGGTCTTTCCTTTCATCCTTCTCTCTCCAACTTTTCATTTCCTCCCAATCAAAACACCACTAACAACACCCCCTGCTAATAACTATTTTGCTGTCAAGCTTAAATGGGTCAAAGCTCCAATCACTAGTGAAACAAGAGGGAGTTTGTTTGGCTTAGATGTGAGAACATAAAAATGCTTGCTTAAATGTTGTATTTCGTGTGCTAATATGTTATAGGGAAGCATTTCTCCTGGGCTGGAGGCCACAAGCTAGTACTGACAGCCAGGGTTTATAGGAAGGTACTGGATGGGGTGGGGCAAGCAGGCTTTGCTCATGGGGAGGAGCAGGGGCAAACTGGCAGCTCACAGGCCTTAGTGGCACAAGGGCAGCTTTGGTGTGATGCACATGGTGTTTGCATATTTTTTTAGTTAGTCATTGATACCTAAAACATCTGGCGATATCACAAAATTGTGGAACTGACTTCTCTTTGCAACACAGCTGGTCAGCCAATGTCAATGTGATAATCCCTTGTCAATGTAAGAAACATCCAAACCTGCAGAGAATTTTTTTAGTTTATTTGAGCCAACCTGATGACATTTGCCAAGAAGCAAAATCTCAACAGGTTGAGAAAATGCTCCAGAAAATGGCAGTTTTGCACCTTATTTTATACATTAGAATAAAAGGAGAAGACATAAGGTGTTTACATGAAATCCACTGGTGATAGATTAAGGAGGCTGAAAAAAGCAAAGTGGGGAAATCTCCAATCAGATGAAAAGTAAAATGGAAAGGCACATACTTCTTTGGTGTGTATAGGATAGTTAATAATTAGCATTTACAGAACATAGAGATGGTGTGCAGGAGAGCAAGCTAATCATGAGGGGTTCTGTGATCTGTGTTCTAGTCAAAGACTGTGCCCTGAGGGGTCTGGGAAAAGGGGATTACACTGATAGTGTTATCATAGATACAAAAAGACAATAGACAGGCTCAGTTAGGGTAAATGTCCTTTGTCAAGGCAGATACCAGCCTACCACTGACTACCCACCATGACTCCCATTTAGTCAGGAAGTCTTAATTTCAGACCATTCTATGTGGCTACCTTAGGTCCGTGAGTTTGTAAGGCCTCCCCAAGCTTGTCAGGACTGGTATATAGCCCCTTTTCTCATCCACACCCTCCAGCACAACACTTGTACGAGCTGAGTAATGCCTGCCCATTTTAGACAAGATACATTCTCCAACTCAACATGGGTCCAGGTGCCTGGCAGTGCTGGTGACATCTATGCTGAATGACAGGTTTCCCCTAAAAGTTGGTGGGTTAAAATAACCATTTTATTTAACTCTTGATTTGGTGAATTTATTTGTGAGACCACAGAACCCTTCATTGCTATCTTGTTCTCCAGTGTATAGGCAGGCGTGGATTGCACTGTAAGTTATCTAAAGGTTTGACTGGGCTGGGGACTCAAGATGGCCACTCACACAGCTGCAGTTGATGCAGGTGCTATTTGCTGGGGGACCAGCTAGAGCTATAGATTGGACAGGTGGCTTCTGCATCATAGCAACTGAGGAGAGTGAGACTTCTTATGCAATGGCCTCTCCCCCTTACCACCTTCCATACCCCTTAGCAAGTGTTCTAAGAAAACCAAGAAGAATTGTATGGTCTTTTATGACCTAGCCTTCAAAGTCATACTCTGTTGACTAAAATATGCATAAGTCCAGCCAGATGCACATGGAAGGAACACAGATACCAGCTCTCAATGTGAGATACATGAAAGAACTGGGGCCTCATTTACTTGATCTGCTTAAATCCTGGAAACTTTTGAGTGTAGAACCCTGGGGGCCGAATGAATATTGATAGAAACACATCTTTCTCTCTCCCTGCTCTCTGCCTTCCTTCAATGTGAGAGTAGTGACAGTATTTACTGAGTACCACTCACATAACCTTTTCTTTACCTTGCAAATATTTGTAGAGCACCCACCTTGTACCAGGTACTTGCTGCACATGTTTACATTTAACCCTCACAGTAGCACTATATGGCAGATATTATCTCCACTCTTCAGATGAGGACATTGAGATTCAAAATGAAATATTCTGAGTGGGGTTGTACAGCTTCAAAACATAGACCCAGGATTCTACATCAGCTGTTGCAGTGTGTCAAATGCCAAGAAAGATTATCATTTTTGCTTGAGTCCTTAAAGAAAATCCCCACAAATATACTTCACTTCTCATCAGAGTAAGAGCTTGTCCCCATGTGCGTGACTCCCTTGTTTGTGTCTCACTGGAGATTCTGCATGAAGCTCCTCCCCTTGAAGGGCAAGTTTTTGGAAATTCTTGGGCTTTTGTGCTAGTCAGCTGTACCCTGAAAAAATCAACAGGTCTTATATGAACATCTCCCCTCCCCCAACAAAACCAAATGATGGATCAGTTCTGGCAGTCAAACCTTCAGCCTGGACTCTAGAACACGGGTACATTCACACATCCCTGCAGTGAGCTGCCTCTTGCTTTCTTTAGCATCTTGAGTGTCTGGGAACAGATAAGACATAAATCAAAGATGGAGAGATGTAAGAGGGGTGGTGAGTGAGGGGGATGCTAAGTATTTGCAGTCTCAGAAAACTAAGATCCTAGGCAGACCTGTGGGGGAATATGCCTAAAATCTAAGCGGGGCCCCAGAATGACCCTTACCAGCATTTCTACGTTCTACACAAGGCCCAGTTTTCATGAATTTGTTTTCTGGTATAAGATTTTTCAAACCCCTCTCAGTCTCCTCTGTTTCCAGCTAGTTCTCTTTCCTCCTTCTACTAATACTGTTTGTTGGCATGAATAAGAAGGCTACTTTGCTCCCATAACATGAGGAGTGGAGAAGGGGATGAGAATCAGTATTTACCCAGGCCCTACCATGTGCTGGGCATCAGGCATGGCATGATATTCATTGCAAGTCACAGGTGTAGGAGAAATCAGCTCTATCTCTTGGTGGGGAGTGACAGGGACAAACAGGAAGAGAAGAAATTAGTGGTAGCCTCCTCTGGATTGATCTGTCATAGTATGTAACATGCATTAACATTCTGTGAGGTTATTTTAAGGTCTCTGAGGACTGAGAATTATTTATTCTACTTTTAAAAGATATTTATTATGAAATAATGCATAACCTCATTTTAAAATTGCAAAAGAAAGGATATAAAATAAAAAGCAAACTTTCTTCCTAATTCTGCCTCCAAGTTCTGGGATCTTCTAGGTTTCTCTTTGCCTATCTCATTTTCACATCATATAAATATATATATATATACTATATTTTTCCAAATATAGCATCATTTTTAGACATGATATTTCCAAAAGTCTGCTCTACCCACTCCCATCAATTATTGTTCTCTGTAAAGATGATCACTTTTTAAAGTTTTTAGTTGCATCTTGAGAGCTATCATTAACCTTTTAATCCTTCAGGATACTTGTTCTTTGCAAACTAACAGTAAATGTTAAAGTAATGTTGACTAAATGCAACTGAATTCATGCAAACTTTCATAAATATACATTAGGTTGCCCTCGAAGTTCGCTCTTTCTTTCTTGCAAATTTAATTATTTTTATTCTCTATGTCAATTCCTTTTGGATTTCTAAACATTCCCTTCTTTGGAAATACAGTAAAATACTATTAATTATGAAGAGATATAGAGGAAAGAGAATATTAAATAGTAAAAAGTCAAAATCATAGAATAATTACTAAGAACTCAAGAACTGCAGGTTTTTATACCAACTGCACAAACTGAAAATTAACAGTTTGGGAAAGAAAAGATCTATAGCCAGTTGCTTTCCTGAGAAGGTAAAATCCTTTGAAATCACCATTTCAGTTACTTACCTTCAGATGGTGCATGAAAGCCTTAAAAACTCAACTGAACAACCATTTATTGAGCACAGACTACGCAGTCATCACTGTCTGGAGTCTAGGTGACTAAGACGCAGCCATGTCCTTAGAAGATCCCACTCTTGAAGCAGGAGAGAGATACCGAAATAAAGAGTGTAAGGCAGTAAGTAAGTAGAGAGAGAGAAGTATTGGAAAGGCAGCTGTGGATGCCCTCAGGAAATTATTATGGTACCACTTTTAAATTCCACCTGGGTACCCAGTTAATGGTGGACTGTGCATCCTGAAATCTGGTCATGTATATTCCTTTTTTTATTGTTTTCAAAAATGCAAGGGAGGTAAACTTAGGCCCAAGGTTGCTCAAAAACATCACACATCAAAAATCAGCGAGGTACAAAGGATACTATTTTTCATTATACATGTAAAGATGTTCCACCAGTATCATAATTTCCTGTGATCATTAGGAATTATTTTTTGCCATCTCTGGAGCTTCAAAACATTGAACATGAACTGTCACAGACAGTTTCCCGACTATTCATTTTCTGACTGCTCTCTCCAGTGCCCTGGGAGCAGAATCTCTGACAGACTATTGGAACACTCAATACAGTGCTGACACGGTACAGAATCTTTCAAAATGCATCTCTTGTCAAGGTTTTCTGGAAGACAATCCAGGTCAAAGTCACATTGCCTGGAACCTAAGGTAGATAATTGCCTAAATTATTCAAGTGCGTGTGGTGGGGGGAGGTTGGGGAGAGAATGGCATGTTAAGAAAGAAATCAATCAGAAATGGATTTTTATTCTCAGAGTGCTATAAAGGGCACAAACTTCCCTCTAAGTCATTGTCTTTTTCATTGTAACGTCTGATCCATTAGATGTTTGTCATGCAGTTATTCTGCCCTTTTATTTCAACTTGCGTATCCAGGATAACATGTTGTGCTTGAAAAAGCTCGTCGTGGCAAAAGAGAAGATCTGAACTGAGGCACAATGCAGAAGTAGAGACTATTTGTCTTTGATGTTCTTACTCCTCTTTCAAATGCCTATCAGGCTCATCTGTCTCAGGATGGCTGTTCCCAGAAGCAGAATTTAAGATCAGAATATAAGTGCACATAGTTTATATAGGAGGTGATCCCAGAAAGCTCTGCTAAGGTCCTATGGCAGTGAAGATGGGAATAATGTCAAGCAAATTCGCAATCAAATTTAAAAGGCTCAGTCCAGTAAGGATGCTTATGGAGAATGTAACTTTTGAGTTATTCCCAGCAAGGAGAGGAAAGTTGGAGTATTCATTCACCGACCCCCATCCATCATTGACTGAGCTGTTCTCAGAAGCATTAACTACCCAAGTCTTCTGGCCTCCTGATCTAAGACCCAGAGACAGCTGTCATGTGGCAAGTACAGGTTTGCAGTAGGAGCTTGTGAGTAAGCACTAGAATGGTGCATGCCAAGGTCATATGGGTAGAACAGAGACCGAGCCTGCTTCACCGTCCCATCTTGTATTTGCTCAGCATGACAAACCCCTGTTCTTTCCTTGTGTTTCTTGCCTTCTCCCAACATTTTAAAGTTCAATACCTTTTTTTTCATAGGAGAAAGAAAAGACGGGGGAAAAGGTAAGTAAAAGGAAAACCCTTGAGCATGTAATGATATTTAAAAACACGAAAAAATGTTATTTTGGTGAGGTTTTGACCACAAGGGAGAAACTGGGAGATCAGGGGGAAATTCTTTTCTTGTATTTGTACTGAATAACTCTGCTTTAATTAACAATAATTACCAATGGGAATAATTCAGTGAAACTTGTCTCTTCTTGTCTCTATATCACAGACCGATATCTACATAATGTCCTAGGTAAGAAAAGAAAAATCAGTAAATTTATATGCTGTGTTTTGTTAAGCCTTCTACTCCCAAAGCAAATTTTTTTCATGAATAACCTAAATTTAACTGGGGCCCCATGTGGTCCAGTCTCAGGATGGTGTCACATTAACAGGAACAGTTGGTTTTGATTAGCAGACAAAAAGAAACTTAAGTACTTTAAGTCTTTACTTAGTGTATTAAGCCTTTACACACGGAATACCATACTTAAATTTTTCTCTCCCCAAGTCTTCCTTCTCATTATCATTCACAAGAATGATGGCTGATCCCCAAAACTTTTTCCCCATTCTTCACTTCTCACACCTCAAAACTCTCCAAATTTCAGTTCTCACAACTTGTATCTCTCCCCCTACCCACCCTTTTATTGTAAGATCAACTAAGACTCCTTATCATCTTTGAGGTTTTGGTTATTATTGTTCCTTTACCATTGTATATAATCACTACAACAAACGTTATGCAAAACATCTATTCTTCCTTCTCAGAGCCACAGTGAGATAGATGCATATGGAGGGTTGGAATGTAGGACGTGAAAAAACTAGTGTGTGTAGACTTACAAAAAGGTATCCAGCCATGTAATATGAAAAATAGAAACATTTATTGAAGAAGATATAAGATACAAGAAACATTGTACACAGGACAATGATGTCTCAGTCCCCTTCAAAGTAGGCACTTGGGACCTCACACAGTTTCGATTGCAATCAGCTGCCCTGTCATATTTTCCTGAATCTCATTGACAGTCTGAAATTTCTTCCCTGTCCAATGTGATTTTAGTTTTGGGAAAAGCCAGATGTCGCAGACCACCGAATCTGGGCTGCACGGGGTCTGAGTCACCTGGGAGATTTGATGTTTCACAAAAAAAATCTGCACAAGATGTGATGCATGAGTGGGTGCATTGTCATGGTAAAGCTACATTGCAGTCTTCTGAATCATGGGAATAGTTTCCCCCAGAGGAAGTTTAAGCTTAATCTAAAACTTGATGCAGGTTTGTTGCCCTACTCACTCAGTCATTTTGAATGTGACAGCCACACAGTACACATGCTCACTCAACAGTATCTATTGCCCCCACTGACTAATAGAGTGAAGTCATCATTGTTCACACATGCGCATTACAGTCCACTCTTCTTGGCTGCCAGCTTACATCAATGTCATGCAAACCATTCTCATTATATTAACAATGGTTGGACATTTTCTGAACAGACCTCATAAATGTTAATAAATTTGTTCTTGTTTTACTTTCTATATCAATTTATTTAGTGATCTGTATCTACCTATATGTATCTGTTTCTTGGGAAAGGACTAACATGAACAGCAGAAAGTTCCTAGTTTCTTCCTGTTTCTCCCTTACCCCCTTTTCTGTTCTTTCTTTCTTTTTGCCTTACTACATTTTCCATGTTATGGACTTTGACTCACCAATACACTTCAAATTTGCATGAACAGTTCTTGGAAAATACTATTCTGGTGGTTACTGAACAAGGATCCCAGAACAGGAATGGCCCCAACCACGAGTTTCAGAGAAAGTTGCAAACAGCTTCCTATGCCAAACCCATAAGGACAGAGATTCATCTTTTCCAATCCTATGAAACTCTGATCCTGCTTACCTTGGGGAGTCACCAGGTCTTCAGATGCTCCCTGAATCAAGGAATCAGCTGGATAAAGCCTTACCAGCTTCTATTTGAGTCCCTTAAGTTCTTTTCTCTTGATTTTCTTTATTTACACAGACAATGTGTATATGTCTACATGTTCATATTCATATGATGCATGTCAAGGCAAATTAAGTTATAAAGTGTCAGGAGCCGACCAACAGCTGACCTTTGATGCAGTCAGGTCAAATGAGATGCATCTGCACAGCAGAGGCGACTGTGGCTGGATCTCTTGTCTATCCCTTCCTGTATGCCTGTCCCTGCTAGCAATAGGCGGTGGGATTTTGGGATACCTGTGCATTATAACAAAAAATCTGCATGATGCCTCTGATTCTGTGTGAAATGACTTGCTGACCACAGAATAGAGACCCCTAGCAACCCTAAGGTTGCCTGCTTCCCCCACCTGGGAAGTTAAGGACACAATTAAACTACAGGCAGACCAACTGCCAGAATGCTGAAGGAAGCTGTTGCTAGGAATGTTTCTTAGGGAGTCACCACTTGAAAGCTTAAGATTTATTAGATCCACTACCCCTCCCATACCCTGGACAGGAGTGTATAGAAGCAAGGAGTTCTAGTTGAAAATAATAATCTCAATACATGGAAACGAACACAAAACATGCCCCCCCCCAAGATGTATAAATCAAAAAACCTAGGCAAAAAAAATAGTTACCTAACCAAGACAAATTTAACCTTAATAGATAATAGTTGATTTCTATATACCTACAAATCACCCCTTGCACCCTTTTAATTTAGACCAATTCCTAGAATCTTAATAGATACCTAGTTACTAA
The DNA here is from genome assembly GCA_004024845.1 of Tonatia bakeri. Lineage (NCBI taxonomy): Eukaryota > Metazoa > Chordata > Mammalia > Chiroptera > Phyllostomidae > Tonatia > Tonatia bakeri. Next base: position 26,209 of record PVIA01002251.1, read on the forward strand.
TTGGCACCTGAAAGTTTGTGCCCGCATAGCTTCATTGGCTATCTGATCAATGATTCTCTTGGTCAAAATAACCTTTGTTTAATATGATTGATCGGTGGGACATTTTGTACTTTTCAGTTATTTCTTTGTTTAACATGATTGATTTGTAAAACCTTCTGTGTTTTTAGAAATTATTTCTGTGGTAACCATTTCCATTTTAATAATCACACTATGCATTTAATGTTGTATACCTTCCCCTATAAAAATAAAGATTGATTTTTCTCGCTAAGTCAGTCAGGCCCAAAAAGCCTGGCCGTCCTCTGGTACCCCACCGGGTGTCTCACTTCATTTGTTTTGCCTTAGCCGCGCATCCTTCGGGGGCCCTGAGACCCTGCTGAGGCTGGACCCCGGCAATAAAGCACTTTCACATTCACTATGCTTACAAAATGCCAACACGTTTATGAAATAGAAATGAGTATGAATTATTTTCCTCATTCTGCAAGTGAGAAAATTAAGGCTCAGAGGAGTTAAATGGACTAGACCAAGGTCACACAGCTTGTTACTACACATTCAAACCGCAATCTCCAGATCTCCTGCATTTTTCTTACACAGTGCATCTTAGCATTCCATATTAGTTTTGATGATTCCTAAAGAACTTGGCCTGTCCATCTTTATTCCCCACACCTGGGAGCACCCTAAATCTGAGATAGAGCGCAGACAATCCTGAGTCTTGGGATCAACAGTCAGACTCTGTGGTAGGCTGTATGTGCGTGTCTGTAATTATGTCTGTTTTCACGAATGATTTGTGATCATATATAATCTCCCATTGTTGAAAAGTAGAAAATGCAGAATATCATTTAAAAACATAACCACATTTAATTTAATCAGCCATAATCACAGTTAATACTGTTTATCTTTCTTAAACACATGCATATGAATCTTAATACTCATGATATAAAAACAAGACATTGATAGTGCAGGAAAAGACAATTATAAGCCTAGCTCATTGAAAAACAGCAATGAAAAATTATAACTAAAAATATTATCAAGCTGAATCCTATAACATAAATAATACATTATGACTGAGTTGATTTATTCCAGAAATTTGAGTTTGATTTGATATACACAAGTCATTATTGTAATGAACCGTATCAAAAGATTAAAAAAAGAAAATATCATCTCAATAGACATAAAGAAAGTATTCAAAAATTAAAATTAATTCATGAGAGAAACATTAAAGTGGGAAGAAAGATAAAGTGTATCTACCATAAATATTATAGACAATAGTGCAATATTAAGATCATTATCTTTTCTATCAAAAATAAGACAAGAATAACTCCTTCTTTTCAATACTTTCTTGGAGGCTCTAGCCAGCACAGCAGGAAAAGAAAAAAATATAAACATATACTAATTGGAAAGGAACAAACAAAACTGTCAGTATCCATTTGTAATTGTCTACATAGGAAACTCAAAAAAGTCTACAGAGAAACATTAGAACTAACTAGAGATTAGACAATTGCATTTCTATACTCATACATCAACAGCAAACAATTAGAATATCTAATTTCAAAAATTAGAATAGTGTCAAAGACCTTAGCAGATACCTAACTGAAGAAGATACACAGGTAGATATACAAATAAGCATATGACAGATGTTCCACACTATATGTCATCAGGAAATTCAAACTGAAACAATAACAAGTAGAATAATATTCAGCCTACCTACGAGAATGACAGAAGTCCAAAACCCTGACAACACCAAATGCTGCTGAGGATGTGGGGCAACAGCCACCCTCATTCCTTACTGCTCAGGATGCAAGGCGGTGTAGCCATCTTGGAAGACAATTTGGCAGCTTGTTACAAAGCTAAACATATTCTTACCATACAATCCAGCAATCATGCTCCTTGGTATTTACTTGAAGGAGTTGAAAATTATGTCCACATAAAAGCATGCACACAGACACTTATAGCAGCTTTATTCTTAACTGCCAAAACTTGGAAGCAACAAGGATGTCTTTTAGTAGGTGAGTGTGTAAATAAACTGTGGTCCATACAGACAATTGGTGCTAAAAAGTAATGAGCTATCTAGCCATGAAAAGACACGGAGAAAACTTAAATGCACATTATTAAGTGAAAAAAAAAAACAATCTGAAAAGCTACATTCTGTATGATTCCAGCTCTATGACATTCTAGAAAAAAGGCAAAGCTACTGGAGACAGTAAAAAGACCGTGGTTGCAAGGCATTGGTGGGAAGGAAGGATGAACAGGCAGAGTACAAAGGATGTTTAGGGCAGTAAAACTATTCTGTATGATACTATAATGGTAGGTACACGTCCTTATATATTTGTCAAAACCTGTCGAATGTACAACACCAAGAGTGAACCCTAATGTGAACTATGGGTTATGGGTGACGATGATGTGCACATGTAAGCTCATCAATTTTAACAAATGTACCAATGCCACTCTAGGAGAGATGCTGGGAGAAAAAATAGATCACATGATAGAAAGCAAAAGTGGTCCTTTTCCTACTGCTATCACAGGAGTGAGCTACTATTTCTAAGTTATATGTGGAATAAAAGCAGTTATTTTATTTTATTTGAAAAGACTATTGAGAAAGAGGAGCATGTGCTACCTTGAGCATGACCTCTGGTTTCAAACATCTTTAAGATTTTGAAACCTTAGCAGGAACACTAGGAGCTAGGAAAACTGCCATTTCAAAACTATACTTTTCTGAATTGCATGAAGGAGGTAAAGATTTGAATTCACCTCCAGGGCAGGTATTCCTTTTTCTGGAAGTTGGCTCAACTGGGACAGACATCCATGCAAATGTCAAGCAGAGGTCAGACTAATAGTGAGTCTGCTGAGCCAGTGCGATTACGCAGAGGGTGTGTGTTGGAGGCAGAGACACATTTCAGTGGGCTCTCTGATGTCTCTTTTGGATCGTACCATGCCGTACCCTTGCTTGTTCCCCAGCAGTTAGGCATGTTCTCATTCAGGCTGATGTTCACAGGAAGTCAGAAGTTTGAAAATCAGAAGAGTACAGGAAAGACAAGTAGGATGACCTGGAGGGAGGGCAACAAAAAGAAACTTGGATGGGCTTGGTAAAGCTCAATCTGAGCTGAAGGGCTAATGACCCACATCTGGTTTTATTCAGTACTTAAGTCTAAACAATTCATATTTAAGAAAATATTTAAAATGAAAGGAGCCATGTTTTCTTTTTAATACAGAGGGACAGATGCAATGGAAATGGCCCCCTACCCCTCCCCTCCTATTTGTTTATCTTTTGTAAGGATGCAACATTATTGTTTTCTGATGTCATTGTGCTATGGGGTCACTCATTTGTGAGTCTGGATAAGGGTACCCCAACAAGGACATGGATATTTTTAAATCATCAATGATCCTGAGTAAAGGAGGCTCCCATGGGAAGAAATGAAGACTTGGAAAGCTGATGTTAGAAGGAAGAAGAGGAGTAAATTCTCTCTGGGTTCTATTTTCTTGGTCATGGAATATGAATATATGTTTCTGGAATCTTTCAGCCAGTGAGACAAAGGTAGCCTCTACCATAAGGAGGCATCCAAGGGACAAAGGAAAAAGGCAGACTCCGAAGTCACCAGATGAGGCTGGGTGGGGACCCTGTGGATCCTGAAAGCAACCATCCCACCAGCTAGAGTATCTAAAGTTTCCATCCATTCATTAGCTGGGTAGCTAATGTATTTGTAGTGGAATGAAATAACTTGCCCAGAACACAAATCAGGCCCTAACATTTAGTAAGGTTTTAAGCTTGAGAGAAGAACCTTCCATTGGACTTTCTTAAACCAGTGATTCTCAAAGAGCAGTTACCAGATGAGCAGCATCAGTATTCTGTGGGAACTTGACAGGACAGAAAATTTGGGGGCCCTATCCCTCATGCTGTGAGACTCAGAGATCTATGGTTTCATAAGCCTTCCTGGGGATTCTAATACACACCTGAGTACAAGGATACCTAGTCCTTCCATTAAAATCTCCCTTAGGGGAGGGGCATCACATTGAACTTGATTTTTAATGTGACATAATTTGAACACTCTGTCTGGTGATCTCAGTGTCATTGAAGTTAGTGCCATTCACCTAATATTTCCAGCTCTCTGCTTTCTGGGCAGATAGTAGGATTATGTTTCCCAGCCTCCTGGTGGTTGAATGGGACCACACACTAGGTCTTGCCAGTGAGTTGTAGGAGTGTTTGTTTGTCAGTTCCTGACCCTACAAAGCTTTCTATTTCCCTTTATAACAATGTTCAAGAGAGTGGCTGCTCCACTAGCTTGGATCTGAGAGCAAGGAGACATGAGAGATGTCCACAACCTTTGTGGTTATAAGCCACTAAGATACAATGATTATTTATGGCTGCAGCATAGCTTGTAATACCTGAATAAGTGATATCAGGACCTATGACCACAGGTCCTGCAATTTCTGTCAATGCTCTTATTTCAAATATCCTGTTCCATTTTTAAACCACCAGTTCTAGTCTCTGTTTCAATCGCATATAATTTGTTGATTCTATCTCCTCCAAAAGACTGTGGAATGTACCCTTTGTCCTTCATATGGCCTAATACAGAGGGAGGAACACAGTAGGAGCTTAATATATATTTATTGATTGATCTGCCATAATCTGCATCCACTTTAAAACAACATTCTCCCTTTGTAGCCCATGCTTCTGTCTGTAAAAATTTATTAATCACAAAGCACTCCTTGTACTTTCCCCTTCGAATGGTTTCTTTCCCTCTTGACAGTACTTAAATTCAGCATTCGAGTCTCCTTGCTTTGTTTTAATTATTAACTGTGATTAGATACTCCAAGGGTTCTGGAGTAACTGGGCAATTGAACACGTATAATTTTCCTGATTATTTCCCTGACTCAACCCAGAACAAATAGAAACAAACAACAGAAGTCAAAGAAGGAGTGTTTGTTTTCTCAGCTAGATCACTGTGGATTTACACCTCTTTCCCCTTTGCACTAATCAGAATTTTATGAGTAATTCCCCCACCATGAGCACAACCTCTGAAGTCCTTCAGTGCCTTCCTAAAATGGTAGCAAGAATTTAAAGCTATTCTAAGTGCATGTAACTAAAAAATTCCAACTACCATGTAGCATATGTGAGCCTAAACATCTTTCCAGAATTGGGTATTGAGCCACTAGAGATACAGGGTGTGTCTCACTCTATCTTCAAATGTACTCAAGGCCTAGCATAGAATCTGGCACATTGCAAGTACTCACCACACGTTTTTTGTTGAATGAATGAGTGAATGAATAAATGAATGAAATCAAAGTTTTCTTTAATCATTCCACTAGAAGAAAATAAAAACCAAATGGGGATTAATGACCCCTGTGGAAGATACACAATGACCAAATTTTTGCCTTGCTTTATTCAAGACCCTTTGCTTAGGGATTTCTGCCTTAACTAAAACCATTAAACTTGGAAAATATATTTGCCTCATCCCAAGGGACCCCATCCTGCCAGTATCTTCTCATACATTAACGCCCCCGACAAAGGCAAAAAAAAAAACCTATTTATACAGATGACAGACCTCTGACTAAAAGACTAACTACAAACATACAACAATAATTCTTACATTATTTTTTCAGTAAATGCTGATAATCCTAACTAAACAAGCAAATAAAACAAATAACTTAATCTGAAGAAGAATAGTGATCACACTATTTCCTTCATGCCACAATTCACTCTAGGCAATCAAGGTGTCAACGGAATAACTCTCCTACAGTTCTCTTGTGACAGGGAAATTTCGTGGTTTTACCCCAGGATATTTAAATATGCAGCAGCCTGACTCTGTTTTCTGGAGAAAGTTCTGCAAAGGACTTTCTAGGGGAAATGAGAGGCTTCTCCCTGTGCCATCTCTTTCTTCATAAATGTTTCTGTACAGAATTCTTTTCTGGGTACAAATACACAAATGTATTTGTAGTGGAATGAAATAACTTGCCCAATTAATATGCTAAACATCTTCTTACTGTGTCTCAATTAAAGATTTGGTTGAAATACAAGTTTCTATTTTCAAGTGCAAATTAGTCATAGAGTAATTTATACTGCAGTATGAATTAGTTTCCATGCATGCATCTCTTCCTGAACCTTTGCCCACTGAAAATAATAGAATAGTAAGCAGCTCAGTTACACTCAACTCTCTTTTTCCTGTTTCCTATACATCATGTGAAGAACTATTTTATTAGAGAGTTTAACAGTAAACAGAGGAAACACTTGATGTAACTTTTTTCATTAAGTCATTAGAGCACATTATTCCTTTGCATTGTTCTCCTTTGATCAGGATTATTTGTTTCAGCAATAGGAGTCAACTCTGGTTGATTTGAAGCAGAAATTGAATTTACTATAAAAATATTGGGTAGTTCACATAATCACAAGGAAAATGACAACTGGACTCACAAAGACTGCAACAAAGGACAACATCCCACATCTACTCAATGAACCGATGAGGTCACCATTGCCAATGCCTCCAAGTTCCAAATATTGCGGCTTATTCCACCAGCCTGCTGATGGAGGATACTGGGGACTACAATGACCCTCATTGCCCTCACTTCCCTGGAAATTCAGTCTTGCTCTCCTGCCACTGCCACAGAATGAATGTTTCTTGGTCTCTACTAGCTTCCATTTCAAAGTTTGGGACACTTTCTGTGGTGGACTTGACCCTGTGACTGCACCATGGCAGCTAAAGAGGCTGAGGAAAGCATTTTGGTGCCTGAATGGAAGGCAAATTCTCCTTCTTGTAAAGACTCATAAAGTAAAGATAGTGACAGTTCCCTAAGAATTGTTAAAGATTATAATATTTCCAAAGCTTAGATTTCTGCCATGGAATGGCAGCATTTTAATGAGCTTATTGATACACACACACACACACACACACACACACACACACACACACATTTATGTAATTATGCCCAAGTTAAAATAAATGTGATAAAAGTTTGTAGCTTCAGATAGTATAGGGCAAAGCAACTGTTATGAATTGGGCATGGAGGGCAGAATATGAACCATTTCATTTTTTTATTTTAGTTCAATCACAGTTGTCCCCATTATCCCCCCATTAATCTCCTCCACCCTACTCACCCCCCACCACCTCCCACATTCAATCCTACCCCCATTGTCTTTATCCATGGGTCCTTTATACATGTTCCTTGATGACCAATATTTCTAATATTGAGAAAACCCCATGAGTTGGAGGCTTGAGAATCTGTAAGAAAATGAAAAGCACATTAGATCCAGAAATAAATGCACTTGCTTTCCCTCAGATCAGGATTCATTGTCTCAACGGATGTATCCACACTGTAGTTTGATTGCTATGGAATTTCCCTTGGTGTTTTATCTGGTTGATGTCATGTTGTCTTAGCAACATCTGGAGGATACCAAAGTAAAGAAACTTCATAGAGTATATGCTGCTCATGTCTGCTCCAACTACTGAATAGCTCTTAACATTTGGAATCAATAAATCCAGTAGGCAGAGTGCACTGAATTAGAGGCTGGGAGGTCTGGGTTTATTCCTGACCTCATCGCTGCATCCCGGAATCACTGTGGTGCACAGACATAGAACATAAGCTTGAAATGGGTTCAGTAGAGAAAAGCAAGTTTTAATACCATTAATTCCCTCTTAATACCATAAGAAATACCATATTTCTTAAATATCACCATTTCAGAACAAAGAGTGTAGATCCTATAAGCCAAGGCTGGTAGGCAAATATCAGGACAATTTTGCTTGCCTAGAGTCAGTCTTGGCAGATGCCTCATGGTGTCACATAAACCACGACAGAATCTCAGAATTTGAGTAAACACATTCAAAATCACCTTGGCCAAGTGTCATATAGTATACTCTCAAACATCCTTGAAAAGCATTTGTCCCAACTTTCACTTGAAATCCCCATGAGGTCTAGTGATTATTAGGACTCCATGGCCTCTCAAGTTAGCCCATCACACAGCTGAACCATGCTCATCGTTTGAAATTTCTACTTTTAAAACTTGATTCTACTTAACAGTCCCACTTCTGCCATAGACGCATAAGAACCTTCAAATTCCAGTCTTTCATATATTTGCAGAAATCTGTTTGTCATATTACCCACCATCAAGTTGTGTCAAGTCCACCTCCTTAATACATCTAGTAAGTGCCCATTCCTCCTCATGCTGTTTTCCATTGCATCCTCTCCTTTGAATTATCCCTGGTGTCCTGGGAGACCTTCCTACCTCCACTCCTGCCTCCTCCAGCCCGTTCTTAATACATTATTAGCCTGGATAATATTTGTAACATACATAACATCTTAAAAAAAAAAAAGCTCAAATAGCTTCTTTTTAAACCTTGTTAGCCCCTTATCGTCTGCTCCTTGCTTCTTTCTCCAGGTTCATCACTCATCATTCCTTCCCATTTATACAGTGTCTATCAAACTCTGAATTACTTCGAGTTCCTAGACCCATCTTGATCTCCCACGTGGACCTTAGCCCTCTGCCTGTAATGCCCTCTTTCCCCACCCATTGGACTTGTTCATCCTTTCAGACTCATCTCCCACCATCCCCCCTCACAAAGCTGAACCAGACAGTCCTCCCACAGCACTCTGCTCTTAATCCATACTCTAAATATTAATGCACTACATTAAAAACATCTATTCACTTGTCTGTCTCTACCACTAAAATGTAATTCCATGAAGAAAGGCATTCTACTGCCTTGCTCACAGCTGTATCCCCAGGGTGCAGTTTGGGCACTGGTAAATTGCAGGAGCACTGTTATTCTCTGTTGAAGGATGAGTCCAGCTTCTTCAATCTTTCTTCCTATGGCTTGGCCATTAGATCATCCATGATCCTGGTTTCTCCCTTACCACTTCCTTGTATGCCCTCAGGTTTATCAAAGTACCACCTAAAATTTGTCTTATAAACTCTGCCTTGATTCTGAGGTCAACAAAGGTAGGGAAAAACCCTAGGGGGAATAAATCTTAAATTCTATATAACCTGTATTTCTGGTCCAATTGTCTATCCCTCTTTCAGCTCTTCTTACTCTAAGTTCACTCTAGACTTGGTAATAATTCAAGAACGTGGAATCTTAACAGGTCAGTAGTTCTGCCAAACATGCATTGGGGTCTTTGTTTCTCCATATGGGAATTAACAATAACTTAGCTATACAGTGTATATAGCATGGGTTTTAAGCAGAACTTAATAGATATTAATAAAATATTGATGTATTTGTTTATCTAGCCAAATATTTGAAAATGGTCTGGATCGTTTGTAAGTAGTGACTTCCTACTGGCACCCTGCAATGTGAAAGTCATTGCTGAGTTGTGCTCTTTAGTATATACTTTGTGGATTATTCCCTTCACATGTGTGTGCAATGACTTCATCATTGAGTGCCTGTCTCAGATAGTGAGCCTAGAGAATCCTTTTCATCTTGACAGCACTGAGGAAACTTATTCAATATATTCGAAGATTAGTCCCTAAATTTTTCATTCTTAAGCTCTCAATTTTAACAAGTTTCCTACATTATGCTCTTAAGTATATGCTTAAGATACTTCTTGATAAACCTGTCACATTTAACTTGTCTTAATGTTTCTTTTCACCTTTATTATTAATTTTTCTATCCATATTTATTTTCATCAACACTGTTAAAGTCTAATAATTTACTTGATCTTTCCTTATTAGCATTTCTTCTATGACTTCTTAGAATTCTTGTACAAGGTTCAACTGGTTTTACACATCTTAAAACTTCTAACCCTTTGAATATAGTCAATGACATGGTAATAACTATGTACAGTACTAGGTGGGTACTTAAAGCAATGGCAGGGGCTCTTTGTGAAGTATATGATTGTCTAACCACTATGCAGTATATCTGAAACTAATTCAAAATAATATTGAATGTAAATTTTAGTTAAAAATAAAATTTTAAAAAAACTTCTAACCCTTCAAAATGTGAATTAATACTCCAAAATGCATAAAATTATGTGATTAAATAGCAACATGCACAGAAATCTCTGCATTTTTACAGTCACTGCATTTTTATCATTTACAATATTTATAAATAAACAGACATGATATTTCAATAGATACCTCCATATTAGTTGGAAATATGATAGTATGATCATGTGAAAGTTATCCCCAGGTGCACTTTGAAAAAACCTAAGCTCTTTAGATGATAGAAAGAGAGATGGGTGAACAGAGAGAGGCTGACTTTCTTTTCACCCACTTTGTAGTTTAAAGCAAGCTTTAAGATGAAGGCCTTTTTCTCATTTGCTGAGCATGGAGCGGTGTAAATGGACTGGAAAGTAACTTCCTGAAGAATAGTACCAGCCGAACAATTAAATCAACTAATTGGGGGCAAGTAACCACATCTCTCTGGACCAAGCTTCCATATCTGCAAAAGAGCAGAAAGTTAAATGACATTCTTTTTAGTTCCAAAAGCTTGTGATTCTATGAAGAATTATTCTGCAAATACCAAATAATGTTTGTGGTATTTACTTTTATTACAGCTAAGGTAAGTGGTCTGTAGGAAAGAAGGGAGTAGCTTAGGAGAGAATGTGGCAGTGACTAGAAACAGAGAATCAAAACAACTATAATTTATTGTTACAGCCTGATTTGTTCAGAGGCCAGATGAGCAAGACCTGTGAGTCAGAAACCCAGAAACAGGACAGATTCCCCAGGACAGAAGAATCACAATGACAAGGAGAGGTCATCTGAGCAAGTAGACCAGATGAAAACAGTCAACATTTATTGGGCAATTAACCACTGCTCTTCAAATATTAGGAAATAATTGTGAGGATGAGATGAATTAATGCTTGTACAGCACTAGACCAGTACTCAGCACATTGTAAGTGCTTAATAAATATTACCTGTTACTATTAATAGTTGTATAGAATTTATAATAGGTAGATTTCTAGAAATATCATGAGAATCACACATCATCACACATGCCTTGATCTATTGCTAAGCTTCAGGAAAGTTGGAATGTCCGTTGTCCCACTAGAATTTGGAAATTCCCTTTACTTCTTCAGCCTCTCCCAAGAGAAGAGTGTCAAAAAGTGGGGGGAAGAGGTGAGATAGTTCTAAGAAACTTTTCTTATTTATCTCCAAAGCTAAGGGCTTGCTCTCTTTGTGGAGCAAGCTTATGGGACTGAGTGGGCACAGATGCTAGGAGTCTACGTCCTGGATGACTCCAAAAGGGAACCTAGGTGAGCACATTCTGTGATATTCTGAAAAGTAATGATATCAGGGTTTCCAGGGACAAACCAGAGAAGGGCTATAGAGTCCAAAGTCCTGTCTGTGGTAAACAGGTGCTCTGAGCCTGAGGTGGCTTAAATTGTCACTGTTCATGCCCACTTTGAACTTGTGAAAGGTGTATCCTGTAGTGTTTCCATCATTGTGATGAATGCTTGGAAGAAATGTCAGCTGTGCAAGACTGGCCCTGCCTGGCCCTCTGGAGCGGCAGTTCCCAAGTGCACCACATTTCAAGTGGACTGCGTAGCTCAGGAGCAGCTTGAGCTGGCGGTGGGGGTGTCTTGCATGGAAGTAGTATAGTCTTGTTAAGTTAAATTGTATTTCCAAATGTCCTAAGGAAGACGGACATTTTTTTTGGTGATAAGATAGATGACTCAGTAAAGTGAATAATCCTCTTGTAGTAATCTATTGGTATGAGTCTAGAGTTTCATATACTGTTCTTTTACTTATTTTGTTTTTACAGTGGGATATAGCACTATTGTAGTAGCTTTGTAAAAAGTGCCTCCAAAATTTAATGTGCACCTAGACATAAGAATATTTGTGATCTTTGTCACAGGTGGCAATATTAATAATACAAAGAATATTCCTATTAGTCTCAGCTATTTGAGTATATAGATAAAAATGTGTCTATGTATGTATTTATCAGCATAGACCATTATAACCAAAAAAAACCCTAAAATGTCAATGGCTTAGCACAATATCAAAAGTTTCTTTCTTGCTGATGACTCAATTTGAAATGAAGTTTTCCTGCAAGTGATGACACAGGGACCCAAGCTGGTTACTGCCTGTTGCTAAGTTTTCAGGGAGGGGAATGCGTATGGAGGATGGGCATCCGATATTCAATGTTAACACTGCAGGGAGGTGGGAACAGCAGGTATCAGCTCTATTCCCACACTTTGGGGAAGAATTAATCACGTGACCCTACCAAGATGCGAGGAGGAGATGGGACATGCATTCCCTGGCTGAGCAGCCACTCGAAAGGAGAATAGGGACCCTCGGTGGTCAGCCACCCATCTTTACCATAGTTTCCCATGAGGAAGGAATCCCTCATAGCTCCTCTGCTCCAGGACATGTACCACCTTACAATTTACAGGATAGGCAGATAGTAAAAAGTGGTGTGATTGGAGAATCAGTACAAATTAATTCTATATATGTGGTGAATATATATAACAAACAGGCTTATTTTTTATGACTGCATATATTTGCTTGGCTTTGAATGTCTCACTCAACTAGAGAAGACAAGTTGGTCTACTCTATTCCAGCAAACTTAATCGAGCCCAGTGATTTTTAATCTAATTATTAAAACCGCACTCAGCACTAATCACAGTTCCAAGCCTCCTTGCTCTCAGTCTCTCATCACAATCCCCTACGTCCACCTTCTTTTATGTCTATATTCGGACTGGCTCATGCTCATCTTTCCCGGGTAAGAAGGGGCAAAGAGGCGATGGCTTGTCCACCTGCATGGCAGCCATGGACCAAGAACAGAATGGTAGAAGAAAAAAGCACCCAGGCACCTTTTCTAAGCTCGCGAGATGAAAACATGAGAGCAGAGGAAGAACTGTCCGTGGGAAGCTTCAGAGGTAAAATCGAGGCAATCTCCCAGACCTAAGTAAAAAGACAAAGATGGAAAATCAGTATAAAAAGTTAATAAAATTGGAAGACCACTAGTTAAGAACCTGAAACGTGGATAACAGGAAAACCAGAAAGACAGAGTGAAGACAGTAGAAAGAGAACATATTCATTGAAGTAATTCCAGAAAATTACTGAAACCTAAAAAAAACCGTATTTTTCAAAATTAAGAGAGGCCCTTAACTCTCAGCACAATGGGTAAAAACGGATGCACACTTAGGTACACAGAGGTGCTGAACATTGAGGAGTACCCATTTGGCCCCCACATCAGTGAAACCCCAACTGTGTATCAAAACAGTACAGATATTTACTGAAAAAAATTCACGGGCAAATGACCCCTCAAGTTCAAACCCATGTTGTTCAAGGGTCCACTGTATATATCATATGCTACCATTTGTGTAAAAAAAAACCCAGAGTGCACATTTGTACTTTTTATATGTGCATGAAATAGCTCTGGGGAGAGAAAACACCAAAAAAGATAACATTGTTTGCTCCTTTATTTTCTTCATAGTCTTATCATTATGTGAAGTGACCTCACAGATTGATTTCTTTACGTGTTTATTTTCTGTTTCCTCCCCTGGAATACAGGCCCCATAGAGGCAAGACCCACTCTAATAAGTTCACATCTGTATCCCTCCATATATCCTAGTGTCTGGCATATAATAGGTGCTCGACAAATGGTTGTTGAATGTTCTTTGAAAGGAAACAAGCCTTTTCTCTGACCATGATGTGGGCCTTTCAGGGGATGATGAAGTTGTGATCACAAAACTTCAAAGGATTTTCTGGCTTCAAGGCAAAAGAAAAAAAGCCAAACAAGAAGTCAGAAGGAACTGCTAATTGAATAAGAAGGAATGTAAAATGTCAGCCTTCACCTATTGGTAATTGTTACAGCATATTCTGTCTCTGACTGAATGTTCCACAAACAAGCAATTAAGGTAATCTTCATCACAGGAGGTAGTTTGAGGAACTCAAAGATACAACATGTTTCAAACAGCTGGGAAACAGCAGAAATACTGGAGGAAAAAAAACACAACATTCTGTGAGTCGGTGTTTTCGTAGAATTTAAAAATAAATGTCAGGACATGGAACAAATCATTTATGAGGCACCAAATTAGATTCTTGGGTTGCTATAGTGGTTCAGAGGACAGAACAGAGATTTCTAGATGTTACCTTGGCAATGAATAGAGCAATCGCTTGTGATGTTTGCTCGTTGGTAAAAGTAGCCAAGATTCAAATTCACAGATCATAACAGAGGAAAAACTTCCCACATGTTTATAATTTGTCCCATTCTTAAATATTTAAAATGAAATCTATTTTTCACCAGGTGCAAAGTCTTTCCAACTTTTCAAACCCCTTGAGTATAGTGTTAATGCACACACGCACGTATTCAGTCAGGCATCTACAGACCTTCCTTCTTGTCTCTAGCTGAGACTTAACTCCAGAGCTCTGGCCGGACCACCCCCACCCCATCCCCTTCTCTGGAGTCATGTGATATTTCACTGCACAGGTTTAATGTCCTTCACAAAATGTTGTCTGATCTCAACGACCTTCATTACTCAAAATGTATTGATTTCTGAACATAACTTTTGCCCTATCTATTCACCTCAAGAAAGGCCACATTGACTTGAAACTAACATGGTCTTGTGAACTCCAGGAGGCACCACCCTTCGTTTTCAGCAGTGACTTTTAATTTCTTATTAGCCCAAGTCTAACAGATATGGCCATGTCTGGCCCTTGTTCCCTGGCTCTTTCCCTCCGTGAGCTGAAGGATCTGAAGTCTGCCTGTTCCTCTCATGCCCTCACGGTGGGCGGCAGTCTCAGGCTGGCCAGACTTCGTCAGTCACTCAGAATAGTCGACACTCTGCATATGGGCTCTAATCCCTCTCGCTTGGGGTATTTGGTGTCTAGTTTATTATTTACAGCTTTTGTAGACTCAGACAAAACTGAGGCAGAAAGTCCCTTTTAAATACTATATAATAATATGAAATTTAATAATGGCATAATGAAAGGGAGAAAATTGTATTCACCAGAAATTCTTGAAAAGAGAATGTTTTATTTATTTGAAGTAGATTCCATGAGAGAGAAGCTAAGGTCTCCCAGGGACCTGACTGTGGGTAAAAACTCCTTACATGCCAAAGAGGATATTCTTTTTTAATTTGTGCTGGGGAGGGGAAACAATGAAATAAAACCAGTGAAACAGGAAGACTATACACACCCCTTTTGTTGTCACTATGGATTATATGCATTAAATTTACTCTTAAATTTATACCCTTCCCATTATCACTGTGGAGATTTTAATGCATTTTGAAGTATACCATGATAAAATACATGGTGCGAGCAGATTTCTTGAAACCAATGAGGAGTCTGATTTATGTATGGTGGAAGGAGCAGGTACAGCGTGATAGTTCTCACAGTGTTGGCATACAATAGTGGGAGAAAGCATGAGTAAACTAGACCTAGGAAAGCTGCAAACTCTTAATGACTCATTGGACAATACCAGCCTGTGGAATTAGAGCTGCATCCAATGTTAACCAGGACGCTGAGTAGTGGGGCATCGGCAACCTATTCACCTTTGAATAGTGAGAAAAATAAGACACAGACATACCTCAAGGATATTGCGGGTTCGGTTCCAGACCACCACAATCAAGTGAGTCTTCAGTCAAGTGAGTCATCGTTCTTTTGTTGGTAGAGAGTCCTGCCTTCAATGTGTAACAAATGTGACATCTGCAAAGTGCAGTAAAATGAGGTATGCCTGTGTTATGTTTGCTCCTATCAACCAACCTTCTAACTTCAAAATGCAGAGAACTTAGATCATGTAGTTAAATGATAGACCACTTTCAAATCCCTTCTTAATCCCTGGTGCTGCCATGGTAAGTGATCTTGGCAAGTTTCTTGTTCTCCCCTCCTTGACTTCAGTTTATTCATCTATGAAAAGATGCTAAGTCATTGTGAGAGGGGAATTTACACTTGTGAAAGCCCCTGGGGTACGGAGGCATTTACTAAATGTTAGTTTCTTTTCTTCCTTCCTTGCTGTCCTGACTTGCCCCCTCCATTCCTTCTGATAAGTAAAAGGAATTAAGTGGTTGAATTGAAAATAAACTCGGTAAGATTCAATAACATGATATGGCTTCCCAAAATGATAACGCAAACCTGAATTGCCTTCATAGGAGCAGAGTATCTGGAATAATAGAGATGATACCACACTAACACATTAAATGTTTTTTTTGTTTTACTGAGTACAACACAGAAAAAAAAAGAGAGAGAGAATTCAAAGCATTTACAGACAAGGACAAATGAGAATGTGAAGGACTTGAAAACCATGTTGTTTCATTTTTTAAAAAATAGGAATATTTTTCATGAAAAAGAGAAAACTCAGTGGGGAGCCAAGTGGGTTACTAATATTTGAGAACCTGATATATGGAAAGGAAATTAGACTTGTTCAGCAAGGCCCCAAGAATCTGATGTTTCAGGAGAAAGAACACTAGATATAGGTCAAGAGAATGCCAGCAGCACAGTTTCCAAGGCCAGCCAGCATCCTGGACAAGTCATTTAACTTTTCTGAGACCAGCTCATCTACAGAAGGAGGGTAATCTGCATCAGTGTCTCTTGAAGTCTTTAAAACTACCAGCGGTGCCCTGACTGGGTATCTCAGTTGGTTGGAGCATTGTTTCATGAATGAAAAGGTTGCAGGTTCAATCCCTAGTCAGAGTGCATATATGGGAGACAACTGATCAATCTCTCTCTCTCTCTCCCCCACCTTTTCTCTCTAAAATCAATAAATACATGTCCTTAGGTGAGGATTAAAAAAAACTACCAATGATGCGACCCAGCAGACACATACATATATTTTTAAGTAAAAAAAAATTTTACAAAACAAACATATCCTTGCTACAGGTGTTATACTCAGATATTCTATTTCATTTTTATAAAATGCTGGTTTTGCCCTACTAAATTGAATGTTATAACCCACTAATGGTTTCTAAAGTTTGGAAAACATTAGAATATGACATCTAGAAAGTTCTTCCCAGATCTGATATTTGATAATTCTGTGAACAATAACTGATTGTTAAACATTTCTAGGAAACTTGTTTCAGTTCAATATATAGAAGACCTTCTAAGTGGTTAGGGATGTCCAAAGAGGTAATGGATTTGTACAAGGTGGTGTGCTCCCCATCTTTGCAGGTATGCAAGCAGGAATTGAATGGCCATTTAGTTGGATGTTGAAAAAGGGATTTAAACATCAGGTGGTTGATCTATACAATCTTTGATATCTCTTCCAGTGCTGAGCATAAGTGACTCTATGATTATCGTGAGCACCTACTTGTGAATAAAAACTAAAAGCCAATGTTGACAAGTATTTAAAAATAAGACAATGTTTTTACCATCATTCCTTCTTTCCTAAATATTTTGGAAAACTACAAAAGACTAGGAAAGGATAATTAGGGAATCTGGGAGATGTTGTTTACTGTTTATCTGTCAAGAGCTATTTCAGCTTTTTCCTATAAATTTTTTAAATGTTTTGTCCAGCCTGATTATTCATACAGCTTTAAGAAAACCTTATTGGAACCATTAAAGGTACCAACTTGTTCAAAAATTGGAATACCTCTGAATTTGTGCACATCAATAAAAAGAATCTTAGGGTTTCTGAAAGTATTAACCTCCAATTGAAACATGCCTTTGATGAGGCACAATGGAGCAAGATGTCTCCATCTCTTTGAGAGAAGCTTTGACAGGCCTATGAACAGACAAAACAGCTTGGTAACAACATGACCTGTTGTAGAATTAGAAGCCAACTTAACAAAACAAGTAGATGCACCTTCTCCTTATCTCATGGTGACAATAAAGTTTGATGACAGGTAACTGATTTGCACCTGGAAAATTTAAATCCTCCCTACAAATTCTAGGTTGGTTTATGCCCTGAAAGTGGATATCTCACAGGAAGGAAGATGAAAAGGTCATTGTTCACCTGCTTCAATAACCATGTCTATCTTTCCCTGATGCACATGTTATCCAAGAGGTCATTTAGGTCCTGCTGCCCCCACTCCTATCCTCTGTCATAAGGGGAGGAGGGAAGTGGCCAACACATCAACACTATAGATTCTATTTACATTGAATCCCTTCTGGTTATCATTTTGTAACTGTCCTAAAAAATAACTATTAATTATTTGTAACTAGTTGGACAAAAATGTTAAATTTCCATCAGATCCATTAAAATTGGCTCCACAATTCACTTAATTCCTATATTTTCTTATTTAAATCATTTTGGAATGATGGAAAGCAAATTCATAGCAAGTCTGGTAGATTTTAATATTTCCATGATCCCTCCCCCATCAGATGCTTATAATTTTCTCTCTGAGCTTGCTCCAAAAGGGAATGTAACTTCTTGTGTGTTGTTTCTAATGTGCACAATGAGGATTGGTGGGGGGCGGGGCTTTGTGGGCCTTTAGGAGAGAAAATACACAGATGTGGAGGCGGTAATCACAGCCCTTAGCACTGTGGTTGGCTGAGGCAGCAAGAGAGTAGAGAAAAGACATGGTATAGTAAGTATCTGTTGCTGCATAATATTTATTGTTTTAAAATCAGTGCCTTGTTCTGACTGGTGTGGCTCAGCGGGTTGTGCGTCATCCTACAAACTGAAAGATCACTGGTTCCAATCCTGGTCAGGGCACATGTCTGATTTGCAGGCTAGGTTCCTGGTTGGGGGTTGGGTGCATGTGAGAGGCAGCCAATTGATGTTTCTCTCACACATTAATGTTTCTCTCCCTCCCTTCCCTTCTCTCTAAAAGTAAATAAATAAAATATTTTTAAAAACCTAGTGTCTTAAAAGAGCAACAAATTAGCTTGTGAGTCTGTGAGTTGACCATGGGGCTCTGTTGATCTGGGTTAGGCTTGGCTGATCCTGACCACGTTCCCTGGTATGTCTCCGGTTTGCCCTGCTCACTGAGTATGGTCCAGCAGCCAGGAGAAAGCTCTCAGGCAAAGAGGATTTTGGTGTTTACAAATCAGACCTTAAGTTCTACTCCAGTGTAGATACAGCCTATCTTCAATTTCTTTTGCGACAGTTATAATAATCTTCACTTGAATTCATATTCAAGTTTACCAAATTATATTTTTGTGTTATCTCTTTTATTCTTCCCAAGAGAGACATAAAAAAGATTTTACAGATGAGGATATAGAAGCTCCATGGGTCAAGTAACTTGTCCAGAATCAAACCACATTTACATAATAACAGGAACAGATTTCAAATTCTGTGATTATCCTTGTCTGGAATGCTTGTCTCTTTTGTTCACTTGACAAATTTTTACCCATCTGCCTTTGATCTAGCTAAAAATTTTGATTTTTAAAAATCAAAGACATAAATGAAGATAATTACTATAAATCCAAGCAAGCAAAACCCAACCACAAAGAAGAAGGAGAAGATGATTTGGTGGGAGATAGAAGGCCTCTTCCTGCACAACTTAGAACAAAAGGACTTCAATTGTCTAACAGATGGAAGGGGAAATGCCAAAATATAACACATATGGGAAAAAGTATGTAGAGATCTTATCTTAAAATTCAGAGTGAGAAGACATAAAAGAACCTTTTTACCAGAACTTTAATAGATACTCTAAGGAAGATGTGTTTGTTTACTTGCCAGACCCTGTAGTATCAGAGGTGATAATTAGAAGTTGATCACTGCCATTCGGACACAAAGAGCCAAGGGTGAGCCTGTGCTAAAGGAAACTTCTAGTGCCCAGAGGCTAACAAGAAAGAGGAGCAGTTCCAGTCAGTCCATCCTGTAAAATCTGTTCTATGTTGTCACAGCTTCTGGGAGAACTATGATGCTGTATGTTAGGGAAAATTCAATTTTCAAGTCCCATCAGTTCTGCCTGGTACATATGGGTCATCCAAAGGGAGAAGTCAAAAGGAGAGAGAGTGCTTTAAAGGGTGTGGGTGAGGTTGAAGGGGAAGTGTGTGTGGCTCAGTAGGAGGAAGAAAAGACCTGGACAACTGATCAGGAAAGTAGGAAGTCACAGGAGAGAAGAACAAACAGGTAGGCATGTCAGGCACTTTGGTCACAGATTTGGAAAGGCAGGCAGGATATGAGGTATGGCCTGCAGTTCTAAAGGCCCTGAAGGCTGAGGTGGTCTTCCTGATAGCTAGCACAGGTCACTCCTGAATTTACTTTAAGAATAAAAAAAGGTTCAGAGAAGTAAAATGATCTGGCAGAGCCTTGGCTGATGGTTGAGTTCCCCAGGGCTGAAAAGCATATGTCTCCACTTCCAACCCTAAGATAGAGAGGTTGGGAGGGATGAGATTGAGCATTTGCTATGGCTACACTTTGCCAGATGCTGTGCCCAGGGCATGACACAGATGTTCCTCACAGTGTCCTTTGAGGTACACGAGCATTTCTCTCTTTGACAGATGATGCTACTGGTGATCAGAGAGTTGGAGTGTTGCCACTGTCCTGTACTCCATAACCAGTACTATGAACACTTGGTCTTGCTGCCTTTCCATGCAGAGGAAGTAATTAGGATCTTAATAACCAAAAAAGAATGTCAAAGTTAAAATGAGATAAAGTTCAGCAGAACAGCCATTTCCTCCCTGTCTCCCTTCCCCCTCTTGCCAGCACCATATATTTTTATCATAAAGAGAAGAACACAAGAAATAAGTAACTTCAGAATTTTAGGGCAAGAAACATGGGAAACACCTAGAGACACAAACTTTTACAAAATGGCATAGTGTTTCCAAAATAGACATATGGAATCACTCCTGAATTTCCTAAGAACTCATTTGTTAAGGTCTTGACAAGAAGCCAACTTGATTTATAGATTATTCTATTAATAAGGAAGAGAGGAAAAAAATTAAAATTAGAAGTCTTCAATACCACCAAAAGTAAAGTATAAAAAATATATTGCAACCCTCAAACTAATATAAAATGCCCTACAGTGTATAATTTAGAAAGGAAGTCAATGACCAACTTCATACATACTCATCCTAAAAAAAAGTGATGTCCTTTGAAGAAGGAAGGTAGATACCACATCATTGCATGTAAACAGGTCAAAAGAAATCTCTGGAAAGAAGAAAAGTGTGGAACTGTGTGTGTGTGTGTGTGTGTTTAAGCAAGGCAAGCAAGTGAAATACCATTGAAGTTTGAGGGGTATATTCTAATATTTCCTAACTGAAACAACTAGCTCAAGAATGACTAAGTCAGAAACTCAGAGTCTGAAATGGACTTTGCAGGCCTCTGGAAACATTAAAATCAGAAGAGGTATAGAATCTGAGCTGCCAGAGATGTGGACAACATATTGCCCTGATACAAGGAGCTCTTCTTGTCCATTCCAGGGTGTATAGTGATGGTCGAACAGTGTAGAACAGAGGTTTGTACTGTGGGGTAATGGACAGATCTGGGTCATTGACATGTAAGGTTTCAAGGGCATCAACAGCAAGATTTCCTCACCTCCCCAAACCATCCCATTTCCTTACTTGAAACTTAGTTTTAGAATTTCATCATTTCAGCAACATAGCAATTCTAGGAGGAGACCACCACATCAGTTATCCCTCAGGAGTTCCATATTTTTTTCAGGAGGACATATTTTGAGAGAAGGAGCAAGAGTCCCTGAGGACGGAAATTAGCAAAAAGAGGGGGGAAAACCTGTCCACAGAAAAAGATTAATGTGCCTTTAGTCTGCCTGTGGCCACCACAGCCCTATGACACTGCTTCCCCAGAATTCTTTTTAATAATATCACCTTTCAGGATGTGAATAGGGAGCACTCCCAGCCTTAAGACAGAAAAGCCACCTGTGAATTACAGACTCTGCTCTTACTTCCAGAGAAGTGATATTTGCTTTGAACCATTAACAGTTTACCTGCCCAAGAGTTTGGTTGGAATGCCTGTGTTTTTACAACAAACAAATCATCCAGTTGGAGCAAGGAATACACTGTAGGTGTGTTTTGTCCTCTCGTTTGGCTGGGAAGCTGTGCCTTGATGTGGTGCACATGTTTCCATATGTGGTGCATTCTGACAGCGTTCGAGGGGCAAATTTAGTGCACTCTGTCTGAAAGCTGAGCTTTCTGAGAAGAATTTTTTTCTAATAAAATCTTTAAAAAACAGGTTATATACCTGGAAAACAGAAATAAAAGTCACAGAGTGAATTGGAAATACTTGTATTCAGTCACTATCTGGGGACTTTTTTTCATTGTCAAGCACAAACACCAAATGCATATGGAAATAATAGGCAACTTTTAGTTCTGTGCTTTTCAAGTTTTTGTCCCTGGGACACACTGTGCTTCATTTGGCCACCAGTCACTCAATGACCAGAGCTTTCCATCCACTGTGTGAGTCCGGAAAGTGTCTAAAAGCTGGACACCCCCTGGAGAAACTGTGGGGCAGGAGTGGGGTATTTAAATGTGACACCCACAGGCTTCCTTTCTGTTAAGCTTTCCCTCTCTGGTAGCCAGCATCCTCACACTCACTTTTGTCCAAATGTTTCTCAAGAAGGAACCTGATCTTTATGACTCACATTAAAGGTTTGAAAGGGAAACAGGGTTGCAATCCATCAGAAAGCCAAATCTTAGTGATACTCCCTGTGGATGGTTCAGGCAGCACCAATAGGAAGAGGGGCGTTTGAAGAGTCTCAAAAATATATGGTGCAAGTCTGAGTGAGAGGAGGTCCTCCTGTCCCCCAAAACCACCCCTGCAGAGCCCTGGGCTGATTTGGTGTGGGGAATGCTTGTGCCCTGATTTTGTTCAAAAAGTGGTGGGACTAGAGAAATGGGAGAATCAGATGTCAGGGCCCAGGGAGGACATCTGCCCACGTGGTCTCCTCAAGGGCTCCACCTGCAGGCAGCCACTGGGGCTGCTGTCAAGGTGCTTCTTATTAGCCTTGGTCACTCACAGTTAGGAGGGCCAACTTCTTGCTATTATTTTCTCTCTCTCTCTCTCTCCCTCCCTCCCTCCCCTTTTAAAAAGGCTGTTTGCATGGGGTCTTAACTGGAAAGAGTTAATCAGTGGATACCTCTAAGCTTCCTTAAAGGTGCAGCATCAGTGAGGGGCCCAGCAGGAACAGGTGGCCCCTCAAACAGGGTAACCCAGATCGGTTTACAAAGGTTAATTGGGTTAAAGAAAACCCAAAAGGGTGGTAAGTCACCTGGAGGCCTGCTGAGCCAACATATTCAGTGGTTCTCAGAACCACTGAAGTGTGGTTCTCAGACCAGCAGCATAGGCATCCCCTGGAAACTTGTTAGACAAAGATTTGTGCACAAAGATTTGTGTCACACATATGTTACACAATCTTAATTATTGAGAGTAAAAGAATGATTAAATTACATTGACCAGAATATTGGGTAAGCTATTTAAGACTTAAGGTTTTTCAAAGACAATTTTAAGTAAAACCTGCTCTCCATTTTGAAGCAACTTATACTCATTCTCTCTCACTCTCCCATATGTGTTCGAGAAATGTTGAAAGAAAATATTTTAAACTGAACAGTGGTTATCTGCTTGGTAATTAGTGGACTGTGCTCAGGAATTCCCTCACCAAGTAGCAGCATGACAGATGGTGGTGTGGCGAAAGCACCCGGTGGATGAGCGTAAAATAGATGTTGGGCTGAAGACTGACAGCCAACCAACATCAGTAGCACAAAAATAAATAATAACAGAAAAGAGCTTATTTCCTTTTTATTGGAAAGAACAAAATCCTATAGGGTTACATAAGACCTTATTAATTATAGATGCTAAATCTTTGCACATTTTATGTTGGCTTTTCAGAGGTTTTTAAAAATTATTCTCAGGATTACCATATATATGCTGGTTAAAATATTTAACAGTGTCTCTGTCTGTATGTTGGGTGTGTTTGTTGGTGCACAGAAATTTCTAGTTTTAAGGTAATTTGAATGTATCTGTCTTTTCCTGGGCTGATCAGAGACAAGTCCAGAGAACAGGCAGTTCAAAAAAATTTAAAAAAGAGGAAAAAAGCAATGCTCCACAAGTTTCAACAAAGAGAATTTAATATGGAGGACTAATTGAAAAAGTTTGGGTATTGTTGAAAAGCCAAGCAGAGGATGCTAAAGCAATTAGAGATTAGCTAGAGCAAAAAGTGGTTACCAGCCCAAGGCTAGAGGGATAGAGCTAAGGAGCTGTCACCACTGTGGGGAGATGCATCCAGCATGGCCTGGAAAAGAGGGACTGTCTGGGGGCAGGAATCACAAAGGAGATGAAGTCACTGCCAGAAGGGCCATCACAGGACAAAGAAGAGAGGGAGCTCCTTTCTTTCTCCCTCCTGCCAACCTTTCATCACTGAATTCCATTGGTCCAACCTAGCCAGAGCCAGCCAGCAAGGGGGCTCGGGCCCCATAGTTTCCAGGGGTCAGCCCCCTACAGTACAGCTAAGAGCAGAAGAATAAGAAATAACATGAGACCAAACCATCAAACAACACATCCTTCATGAATAGTGCTTGTTGGGTCTTCTTTAAAATTTTCCTATTCTGAGGACAGGAATATATTCTTTCATTTTATCTTCTACAGTCTATATAACTTTGGCTTTTACATTTAAGGCAACTATCCATTTGGAATTGCTTTTTGTATAAGGAGTGAGTAGGGGTGAAATTGCAATTTCCCTTTGTGGAATTTGAAAATACCTCTTCTCCTTACTGCTCTGTAATGCTACCTTTGTCACAAGTCAGTTGTCTACACATGTGTTTCTGCATTCTCTAGTCTGTTCCAATGGTCTGTTTTTTCCATTCCTATGTGAATTGTAGAATTTTTTATACTATTATTTCTTTGTAATAAATGGTAGGGGGTTTTTTCAAGGTACAAAAAGTCCTCCTTTTTCTGCAAGAGTAATTTTTCAACTATTGGCGTTTTATATTTCTATGTAAATTTCAGAATCAGCTTGTCAAATTACATCTAAACTATTCTCTATTGACATTTGATGGGATAGCCTTGAACCTACAGATTAGTTTATGAAAAATTAAATTAAATATGGTACATACTTAATGTCTCTCAAAAAGTCTTATCATTTTCCCCATGTCTTTTACAACATGTTACTAGTCACTTGTATGTTCTTGGTACATAAAAGTACATTTATTTTTACTTCTTTTTACTCAGTGAACTGACTTGATTTTATTTAAAATTCTAATGGTTCATCTGTGTATTCTTTTAGATTTTCTACATACATGAACATACCTCAAATAAAGAATGTTTGTTTCTTCCTTTCTAATACTTAAAACCTACAATACAGTGTGGGCTAGGGATCTCAGGATAGTGTTGAATGTAAGTGGTGATCCCAAATATTCTTGTTCCCAATTTCAAAGTTTCCAAAGAAGGAAACTTCTAATATAACTCAATGTAGTATAACATTTAATCTATGGTTTTAAGGATAATACTTACTACCTTGGAAAATTTCTTCTCATTCCTCATTTTCTAAGAGTTTCTTTATTAATTATAAATAAATGTCAAATTATACCAACTGTTTTTTTTTGCATTCATTGAGTATATCACATGATATCTCTTAAATTCGTCAATGTGTGAATTATATTGATTGATTTTCAGGCAACCTTGCATTGTTGGTAGAAGCACAACTTGGTTATAAATCTTTTTCCTTTTACATACATTGTTAGATTTAGTTTGCTCATATTTTGTTTACAATTGAATTTATGTTCATAAATGAGATTGGCTGGATATTTTTCTTTCTTATAATGTTCTCATCAGATTTTGGTTTCAAGGTTATACCAGTGTACTAGTTTTCTATTGCTGACATAAACTACTACAAACTTAGTGCTTAAACAACACAAATCTATTATCTTATAGTTCTGAGGCCAGAAATCTGACACAGGATTTGCTGGCTACAGTGAAATCAGGACATCAGCAGGCTATGTTCCTTTTTGAAGGCTCCAGGGAAGAATTGGTTTCTTTCTGTTCAGGATGTTGGCAGAATGCAGTTTCCAGAGATCCTAGAACCAAGGCTGCTGTTTTTCTTGCTGGCTCTAAACAGAGGGTCATTCCCAGCTTTCAGAGGTTTCTATCTACAATAGTTTGCATGGAAACCCTCACCCTCCATTGTCAAAGCCAGCAATAGCAGGTCAGAGTCCTCCTGTATCACAGCTCTCTGGTCCTTCCTCCTGGTCACATCCTATTCTGACAGCAGCCAGGAAAGATTATTCCCTCTCAGAAAGTCATGTGATTAGATTGAACTCACTGAGATTATTTAGGATAATCTCCCCATTGCAAAGACTATAACCTGAACACATCCGCAAAGTCCTTTTGCATATAAAGTAGTATATTCACAGATTCCAGGGATTAGGCCATGACGTCCTTGGTGAGCCAGTATTCTGCCCACTATATCCAGTAAACTGTCTTCTTCTGCCTCTGTAATTGTTTATGTTAAATCAAAGTTCTTCTACTTCCTTGAATGTTTGATAGTACTTGCAGTAAAGTAACAAGAACCCTAAATTTTCTCAGGGAAAGACTTTTTATTACTTATTACATCATTTAGGATAAAATAGCTTATTCTAGTAACAAATATACCCCAGGTCTCAGTGGCACCAGACAGAAAAGGCTTGTTTCTCACATCACACTTAAGTGCAGGTTGGGAAGATCTTGGTGGTCATCAAGCAAGCTGCCACTCAGTGATGCAGGCTTCTTCCAAAAAGTGTGAAAACCAAAGTAAGCATCAGTAGCTGAATGGGTAAATAAAATATAGTATATTCATACTTTGGAACAAAACATAACCATAAAAATGAACAAATTATAACTATGTACAACAGCATAGATGAATCCTACACACAATGTTAAATGGAATAAGCAAGAAATTATATACAATTATTCAATTTATCTTCATGTCAGAATTAGCAAAAACTACCCTATATTTTTAGGGATGCATAAATAAGAGCTAAGAGTAAAGTAAAAAAGAAATTACATGGAAGTCAGGACTTTAACCTCTGGATGGAAAGAATACTTTTAGACCACCCCAAGTTCAAAAATCTTCTTTCAAGTCATCTTTACTAAGTCTATCTTAAATCCTTGATTACTACAATCAGAAGCTTCTCTTTGCCTTGATAATGGAGTGAATCTTAAAGGTGTATTTCCCAAAGAGAACAGATATCTATTAAATTATTTTAAACAGCATCACATTTAAAAAGGAAGTTATTCATATAAAAAACCAGTTTTGAAGTTGGAGGAAGGAGAGAGAAATTGTTTTCCCTAAGCCCTCACTGATAGGGTAAGGGGAAACTGTACTTGGTTTCATTACCTACTCTTGTCAAACATGTACATTGGGTTCACTTTTATTTCCTACTTCCATGTGTATATGCAGGTGAATATATTTATATACATATGCATATACACACATATACATATACATATACATATACATGACTTATTCTAGGGGGTGCCTGTCCCATAAAATAAAATGTGATTTGTTCTGCTGCAACATTGTGTGTATGTTTATGGTGTACACACTTCCATATGTATATGTGTGGTGGCCATTTGTAGGTCTTTCTTTGATAATACTGGTGTCTCAGTATGCATTCTTTAATAACCACAGTCAAATGATCATAGTTTAAATAGCCAAACAACAAACTGAAAGGGGGTGGTCACATTTTATAGTTTATGTAGCCAAGTTTGTAGGGCTGTGACTGGCTGACTGTGATTCCATGCAGATCTGGATTGTGTTTTCATTTCCCCTAGACCCTAAGTTCCCAAACTGTTTTCCTCCAACCCTCATAATCTTTAAGATATTATTAAATATTTCATAAAGAAAAAACAAACATGACTCTGCTTCAAAGTATTTAGATTAGCTAGACAATGTTAAACTTTTGCCTCAACCACTTGGCATATGCACCGTGGTCAAGTTCATCGAGCATCTCCAAGTAAGGACATAAGAAGTAGCATCCGCAGGTTTATTTGTGGTTTTAGTTTGGAAATAAACCCTGGACTGCTGGTTCTCAAACAAATTTGACTGTAGCATATACCAACAGAGCAAAAATAATAAAGAAAAATAGACCAATGGTTTGCTTTACTTATCCATCCCTAATTTCTATTGAAAAGAAAAAGCATCAGTGGAATTGCATGCTTGCCCTTACAAGACATATATGGGAAATGTCATAATATTTAGACTCATTTTATGACCCATCAGCAGACTTCCATGGCCACCATACACATACCTGAGGAATACCGTCCTGGAACAGATAGCTTTCTTGTAAATATTTCAATGACTACAACTTGATGGAAACCATTGTAAAGATGTAAACTCAGTCTGAATAGTTGATTTTGTCAACCTAAATGCAATGAATTATAACCAGCTACACAGAAATAAAATGCTTCTCTCTCTTTAATAACAATAATCTATTACTTACTGAACTAAATCTTGATTTTAAAAATAGTATTTCTATAATAATCTACAGTTAAGTTTTAAAAATGGAATTATTTTGCAAGCATGCTGCAAAAACAACAGCAGCAACAAAAAAACACTACATCGTTAAAGAATTAAGTATTTCACAAGCTACTTAATGAAATATGATGGGGTTTCTTTTTTCCTCCCATGGTGAGAGTTATTTGCTTTCAAGATAACTGAACTCGATAACCCTACAGAACCTCAAAGAGGGGAAGTGTTTCCATATGTTAAATAACTTTCTTCTAAGGAACATGACACAAATGACCACGGGGAGGGCTACGAAGGCCATACATTAGTCATCGTTGACAACAGCCTTGAAACCGCGCCTGCAGTGCAAGACTAGTGAGGAGAGCATTGCAATACAGCAGGCATGGGCTCCAAAAATATTTTCATGATTATGGACAGTTCTTGTTCCTAATCCTGTCCTCAGATTCACAGGGGCTGTTCTGGAAGGGGAATTGAGGCAGATGTATCACCTTAGGCCAAACAGGATCACAACTGACTTATAAACAGTCATGGGCAGATATGACTCTGAACCAGAGAAATATTTTCCCTACAATCAGTTTAAGCCAGTCCAGCCCCTCTTGTCCTCCGTTGCCCCTTCCGAACATACATTCTGCATGTTTATCCCCTGAGAGTCACCTGTTAGCTACTGACATAATAGCATAGCCATTTGGTCTCCAGTCTGGAACAAGCTACTGCTATTGAAATGTGTCTAAACCAGAAATAAAGATGAGTTACTGGGCAATGACTTTGCCAAAGGACAAACAGACCTGTGACAATTAACTTGAGATGGTTCTTTTATGTTTTAAAGGTTTATTCTTGGAATAGTAGGAACTCTATTAATTATTAGAGATAATGCTTTCTATTAGTAAATGTACCACTACCATTTATTACAAAACCCCTGTGAAATATGTGGTTTTTTATTGTATAAATGTACAAACCAAAAAGCAGAGATGTTTTAAGCAAGAGTACAAAATTGAAATTAAGCATGCTTCCTGATATCTGAATTTGTTTATTCATCCTAGAATAACTGACAAAGAAATCATATTTTTCATGTTTTGTTTGGTGAACCCACTAAATCTTTAAAGCTTATTTACTGAAGGTCATGGAAATATGAACTGGTACGGCCACTATGGAAAACAGAACAGAGGTTCCTCAAGAAATTAAAAATAGAAATATCATACGATCCAGCTATCCCACTTCTGAGTATATATCCAAAAGAAATAGAATTATTAACTTGATTTATCTGTACTCCAATGTTCATAGCAGCATTATTCACAATAGCCAAGGTATGCAAACAACTTAAGTATTCATCAATGAATAGATGGATAAAGAAAATGTGAACTAGATATAGATATATAGATATATGCAATGTAATCTTATTCAGCCTTCATAAAAAGAAACTTGCTCTTTGCAACAACATGAATGAATCTGGAGGACATTATACTAAGTGAGGTAAGTCAAACAGTGAAAGACAAATGCAGCATGCTACCACATATGTGAAATCTAAAAAATAAATCAAACTTATAGAAACAGAGAATACAGTACTGGTTGCCAGGGGCTAGGGAGACAGGTTGGTAAAAGGGTGCAGATTGTAATTTATAAGATGAACAAGGTCTAAGAATCTAATACATAGTTAATAGTTAATAATACTATATTAAGTTTACTAAGAAAGTAGAACTCAAATGTTTTCAGAAAAAGGTAAATATAGGAGGTAAAGGTAAACATGTGAGGTGATAGATGGTGGAAATCCTTTGAAAATGTGCACATATATCAAATTATCACTTAAAATATAAGTATTTGTCAGGTATACCTCAATAAAGCTGAAAAAAGAAAGAAAATTAATCAGTGTAATGCACCATATTAACAAACTAAAAAATATATAAAACCATATGATTATCTCAACAGATGCAGAAAAGTCACTTTGTAAAATTCAGTGTATATTGTTGATTAAAAACAAGTTCAGTAAACTAGGAATAAAAGGTAACTTGCTCAAACTAATAAAGCACCTCTATGAACAATATACAGAAACATCATTCTTAATGGCAAAAGACTGCTCTCAATTTCTCTGGTCAACATTGTACTAGAGGTTGTAGCCAGCAATCAGCAACTAAAAATTAAAATTAAAAATAAATGCCACTTACGACAGCATTAGAAAATGGAAAATGCACGAGTATAACCTGAATCTGATGAAGTACTTAAAAGATCTGTGCACAGACCTACAAAACATGGCTGAAGGAGATTAAGAACACCTAATTAGAGAGATATGTAGTGTTCATAGTTCAGAAGTCTCAGTATTGTTAAGCTGTTGACTATCCTCAAATTGATCTATGGAGTCTACACAATCCAATTAAAATCCCAGTTCACATTTTTATAGAAGCTGACAAGTTAATTCTAAAGTTCATATAGAAATGCAAAGGACCTAGAAGAGCCAAAACATTTTTTAAAAAGAAGAACAAATTTGGACTACTCACACGACCTCATCTCAAGGCTTATTATTATTATACAGTAATCAGGATAGGGTGGTATTGATGTAAAAAGAGACAAAGACATCGGTGGAACAGAATAAACAGCCCAGAAATAAACTAACACATATACAGACAAATGGTTTTCAAAGAAGTTGCAAAAGCAATTCAGTGGAGAATAGATGGTGCTTGAAAAGTTGGATGTTCATATGCAAAAAGAATAAGCTTCTGTCCATCACTCTCCTCAGCTACAAAAATTAACTCAAATGGTTCATGGGCTTAAATGTAAAATCTAAAAATATGAAACATAGAAAAAAACCTTTGTGATTTTGTATTAAACAAAAATTTCTTGCCTACGACACCAAATGCATGATCCATCAAAGAAAAAAATGATGAATTTAGCTTTGTCAAAATGAAAACTTCTATTCTTCAAAACATATAATTAATAGAATAAAAAAGCTAGCTATAGAATGAGAGGAATTATTTTCAAATCACATATCTTGTAAAGGATTTGTGTGTAAAATATATAATAAATATTCCAAACTCAACAATAAAAAAACAAACTATTAGCACAAGAAATCCGCCTGCAGGTAAAGTCAGGTCATCACCGCAACCTGGGTTGGACATCAATTCTGCTGCACATTATCACCCTCATATCACCAGAGGAGGAAACAGAAGTGAAATGAGATCCCACAGCTGGAAAGTGGCCGAGCCAGGGTTCCTACCAGCATCGTAGCTGCAAAATCCACATTTTCAAAACATGATGCTGTTTTTCCCTCTCAGAAAAGGATGATCGGAGATGCTAAGACACAAGCCCAATGTTAGACAGGTTTCAATGCAGGTCATATTGATGAACTTGTGTTTGAAATTGTGATTAACTGATCTTAAAGCCTGAAGTCTTTGCAGTGCAACACATGAACATGCTAGCTCCCCGGAACTCAGCTCCAAAGAGCAATTTTGTCTCATCCAGTAACTCCTCTTATGCAGAGCAGCTTTCTGTGAAAGCCCATAGGCTTTAGAGAAATTCTCCTTCATAATGGATGATAGCCCATCTTTAATTTTACAACCTAGGCACTCCACTGTGCTTCTTTATGATCTGGGAGCTCTAACATTGGAAACACAACACCATCTACTTACAGTAAACATATATCCCCTGATTATTATTGGCTCACTTCCGGACAAGATGGAGGGATAGCTGGATACACTGGGCCTCCTCACACAACCAAAAGAAGGACAATGACAAACTTAAAAACAACCAGAACTGACAGAAAATCAAACTGTGTGGAAGTCTGACAACCAAGGAGTTAAAGAAGAAACATTCATCCAGACCAGTAGTAGAAGGGGTGGAGACAGGCAGCTGAACAGAAAGGACTCGTGGCAGGCAACTGCTTGCAGACTGGGCAGTCCCACATTTGTGTGCAGACAAACCAGGAGGAACAACTGGGGAACAAGAGGGACTACAAAACCCAGGGCTCCAGTGTGAGGAAATAAAGCCTCAAAGCCTCTGACTAAAAAAACCTGTGGGGGTTGAGGCGGTGAGAGGAACTCCCAGCCTCATAGGAGAGTTTGTTGGTGAGACTCATAGGGTTCTAGAACATACACAAACCCACCCACCTGAGAATCAGCACCAGAAGGGCTCAGTTTGCTTGTGGGTGGCAGCGGAGGGGACTGGAAGCTGGTAGAGAGCTGAGCAAGTGGCACTGTTCCCTTTCAGACTGCTCTCCCAAAGACAGTTTTCACAAGGCAGTGACGTGAGTTGCCCCACCCTGGCAAATACCTAAGGCTCCACCCTTTACTATGTAACAGTCATGCTGAGACAAAAAAAAAAAAAAAAAATGGCCCCAATGAAAGAACAGATCAAAGCTCCAGGAAAAATACAACTAAGTGACGAAAAGGTAGCCAACCTATCAGATGCACAGTTCAAAAGACTGCTAATCAGGATGCTCACAGAAATGGTTGAGTATGGTCACAAAATAGAGGAAAAAGTGAAAGCTATGATGAGTGAAATAAAGAAAAATGTACAAGGAACCAACAGAGTCAGGAAGGAAACCAGAACTCAAATCAACAGTTTGGACCAGAAGGAAGAAATAAACATTCAATCAGAACAGAATGAAGAAACAAGAATTCAAAAAAATGAGGAAAGGCTTAGGAACCTCAGGGACAACTTGAAACATTCCAACATCTGAATCATAGGGGTGCCAGAGAAGAACAACAGCAATAAATTGAAAACTTATTTAAACAAATAATGGAGAATTTCCCCAATCTGGCAAAGGAAATAGACTTCCAGGAAGTCCAGGAAGCTCAGAGTCAAGAAGTAGGACCCAAGGAGGAACACACCAAGGCACATCATAATTAAATTAACCAAGATGAAAGATAAGGAGAGAATCTTAAAAGCAGCAAGAGAAAAGCAGAGAGTTATCCACAAAGGAGTTCCCAAAAGACTATTAGCTGATTGCTCAAAAGAAACCTTGCAGGCAAGAAGGAGTTGAAAGGAAGTATTCGAAGTCATGAAAGGCAAGGACCTATATCCAAGATTATCTAGCAAAACTATCATTTGGAATGGAAGGGAAGATAAAAGTGCTTCCCAGATAATGTAAAGTTAAAGGAGCTCATCATCACCAAGCCCATATTATATGAAATGTTAAAGGGACTTATCTAAGAAATAGAAGAAGATAAAAAATATGAACAGTAAAATGACAACAAACTCACAACTGCCAACAACTGAACCTAAAAAAAACAAAAACAAACTAAGCAAATGACTGGAACAGAAACAGAATCACAGAAATGGAGATCACATGGAGTGTTATCAGCCGGGAAGGGGGGGGAGGGGCATGGGGGAAAAGGTACAGGAAATAGTAGCATAAATGGTAGGTAGAAAATGAAGGTGGGAGGGAGTGTGCAGGGTGGAGGGGAATGAAGGGGGGAAATGGGACAACTGTAATAGCATAATCAATAAAATCTGTTAAAAATTAAAAACTAAACAGATATCCCCTCTTTACTATAGACAATCTCTGCTATTGTCTTTCTCTTTGAGTGGCCACTTTCATAAACAAGCAATTACTGGGAATTGAATGGATAAACGATGTATTTCTTTAGGGAGCCTAATAAATCTTTGGTTCTCCTGTCTTAATTTTTTATTCCACTTTATTCCTCCCTTTGGCCTGAGTACACATCTAGCCATGAGAGGGAAATAATGTCAATTGATCAGTTAGCAAATCTGTGGCACTGATTTGACGTTCTGCATTAAGCAGGAACTAATTGCCTGATTCCAGATGCTTTTTAAAACATATCTCAGCAATCAATAGGCCACTGCCTATAGTTTAGTTAGAAGAGAAGCTTGGGCTGAGTCAGAGGATGAAAGATGCTCTATAATCTGTGTCCAAGTCATGGAAGTTCCAGGTTCCCCCTGCCTCGTCCTGGGGAGCTTTGGCTTCCTTCATAAATGCTTTCTGAGGTGAACAGTCCCCCAGTCAGTGCCTTTCACAGATCCCCAGTTACCTAAGGCAGAGGAATGTGAGCAGACTTGCAGGCTTGTGGAGTCTTGAGGAAATAGGAGAGCAGGGCTTTTTGCACTTGAACACAGGCTGAAAATGGAGTAATGTATGCCACGTCTGTGGGAGGAGGGAGGAGTGTCCTCCACCCAGGAGAAAGCAGCAATCCATAACTGACAATGCTCTCATGGAGCATGATGAAACGTTTTCCAGAAGGCCTTGCAAGGGCCTCCAGAGCGCACACACAATGACCCACAGCCTCTGCCAGCCTCATTTCTCTCCCCACACATTCTCACTCTGAAATCGTCCTGCTTTCATGGTTTCCTTGTTTCTAACGGAGGTAAAGTCTCTAACATTTCACACTGCCTGAAACTCCAAGGGCATACCCATCGGAGATAGGGAGACTGCATGATGGAAAGAATCTGTTTTTCTCTCTCCCAGTGTCCTGCATAAACCCACAGGAACTGCCTGGCCCCTCAAGGCTTTAGTCTACCCATCACCCAGACCTACAGTATCTCCCCAGAAAGTGCACCTGGCCCCCTACTACCCTGCATTCTGACTGCTCTGCGGTCAGAATAAAGAGAAAGACAGAGAGCTTACATTTGAAACTCAAAGAAAAGGATGCCATCCTGTTCTGCTAAAGAAAGAAGATGAGATTTCCCACCAAGGAGCCCTAGCTATGGTTCCATGGAGGCAAGTAGGACTGGCTAAATGCTTCAATGACTAAATACTAAATGGTTATTCCTATGCACACGAAGTCTGAGTCAGAAATTGCAATAAAAGCATGATGTATATGCAGAATTACCACGAGGCATAAGCCACTCCCTAAGGAAAAGCAAGGAGGAAGGGACCTGAGTGACACCTGTCAGTCCAAAGCCTCTGTCAATCCAGAGAGCCACTTTTTGCTACAGAGGAAGAAAAATCTCTGTTTTCCCCAGAGAAACAGCTTTTCTTTGGTCTGATCTGGTTCCCCCTTGTCAGGTTCCTATCGCCAGCCCTGCACTGCATCAGGGCTGGTGGCTTTACCAGTTCCTATGCAGGGTCCCTTTTTGCCTGGAGACTGCGTAAGAA
Source organism: Tonatia bakeri (assembly GCA_004024845.1). Lineage (NCBI taxonomy): Eukaryota > Metazoa > Chordata > Mammalia > Chiroptera > Phyllostomidae > Tonatia > Tonatia bakeri. The sequence goes on from PVIA01002251.1 coordinate 61,457, forward strand.
AACTGTTGTGTTGTGGGAGCAGGTCTCAAAACAGACATAAGAATTCTCATACTCCCATTTATTGCTAAGAACTACTAGGAAGGTTTTAATGCATTACCCTAATTAATCATCCCAACAATCCTCTGAGGTAGTATCAACTCAGTGTGATCAACGGGAGAACTCGGCTATATAAAGATCAAACAAAGTGCTCCGAGTCACTCAGGGAGGAAGCAGGGGAACCAAACGTGCAGCCCGGCAGTCATGACCGCAAACTCCGGGCCTGGGACCATGTGTTGTCCTACTGTCAGCCCTGTGTCTCCCAGGAAGCGAGCCCCCATGCAGACGCAGCACAGGGCGCCGATTTCAGTGCACACCACTGCCACAATGTCCCCAAGACTGTCCCTCTTCAGACAACAAGCGGAAGGTCCATCTCCTGAAACTAATTATTCTGGGATGGGCTTGAGCTCACCACACGCTTTGCTCGGAAGTCTTGTCATCAGGAGACGGGTTTGGCTGCATTGTTCACACATTTCCTTTCCAACTCTTTGCTCCAGAGCTGACTTTCAGCACTGCTTGGCTAGCTGATGACCCCAGACCCTCCCTCCAGGGATCTGAGGTCCTGTTATTAATGAAAAAAGTTAGCTCTTATGTCTCCCCGGCTTCATTCAAAACATGGGGACATGTTCATTTAATAAACATCCTCCTAATGAAAGTTTGGTTTGTTTTATGAAGCCCATAAATGACTCCACTGAGAAATGCCTTCCCTCTCTTTAACATGTGTCTCACTGCTATGAGATGAGGCACACCATTGCCCAACCTTCCCCAAACAAAGGAGGGTCCTAGTAAGTCAGTCATCAGTTCATTCGGGAATATCTTTTGATATCAAGAACATAGGTTTGAAAACAAGAAGGTAGAACAAAACATCAAGTACTTATGGAGGCCTGACGTAGTTCATCACTGTGCTTGCCATCCTGAGAATACAGAAGTCTAAAACTTCACAAGCCAGTTGCAAAAATGAGACGAACAAAGTTAAAATAATAAACAAGACAAATGGTATTTAATTAAGTGCAGAATTATGCAATGCTGGCTGTAAATACATACAGTACAGCCAATGAGGGCAGTAACCTGCAGGGAACTCAAACGACAAATATATGGTTTATTTGGCACATTGGCAAGAGAACATCAACAAATTAATTTCTCTACAGAAATATCACAACCTTACAAAGTAGGTATTATCATCTCAATTCTTGATAGAATATACCTAAAATATCAAGAATTCAAATGCTATTCATACAGAGGACATCCCTGTAGAGACTAAAACCTGTCCGTGAGTTATAACATACTTTCAAACTGAAAATAAAGAGCCATTAGTAGGAATCCGAAGTGAACTCCTCAACTTGACAGCAGAAGTGATGAAAGTTGTGACTGTAAAAATTTGTACAGAATTACTTAGAAAGCTCTGGACAATTGAGTTGATAAAATTCTGCTGTGTACACACCCACTTTTGTTTTCAGATCTAGAATCTACACTCTGAAGGGAACAGTGTTATACTTGACCCAGACTTCTTAACTAAGCAGGAAAATTATAAAGAGAAAAATTAAATAGTTCATTTAAACTTTGTAAAATGAAGAACTGGAACACTTTGGAAGCCTGGAGTATTATATTCTAATTAAACTTGATAATAAATAGAAAGAGCTGGAGCAACCTCTATAGGCAATTGTGCTTTCTTTTTTATCGAAAAGACTTGTTCAAGGAATCAACCTGACAGAGGGAGAAACAGAATTTGAAATTGAAATCTGCACTTACCTCTGCTCCACTCCACTGATGACAAATCCTAGGGGCTGAATTCATTCTTCCCTTTCAGACAAAAAGTGAAGTTCTTCTAGGTTGAGATGAAAGATAGTGTGTGTGTGTGTGTGTGTGTGTGTGTGTGTGTGTGTGAGAGAGAGAAGGCAATTGCAAGTAAAAAGTATAGCATTTGTCAATTCTCCTGCCCCACTTCTAAATCCTAGATTTAACCTAAATCCCTTATTCCATGTTTTCTGCCTTTTTCTCAACATTAGTTTATGCATTCAATACTTACTGAGCAGCTACTATGCATTATGCATTAAGTACTATGCCAGGGTAGAGTATGCAGCAGTGGGCATGGGGGTGATGGCCTATGTCACTGATGTGGGCCAGTTGGTGACAGAAAGGGCAGTGGGGTCCCGGTGTTGTCCCAGATTAGACTAGCTGTGCCTGTGCTTTCACACTAACCCACGAGTGGAGAAAGCAGCTGAGGTTCCAGTTTGGATGGTGGAGATGCTGAGCACAGATTTCTGACTTGCCTGCCAGGCCTGATGAGACTGGGATGGGCCTCCCAGCAGGCTCTTTAGAGAGAGGATGAGGAGCTACAAGGGAAGAGCTCCTTTTAAAAGAAAAGACCATTCAGCAGGTATGTATAGCAAGTATGAATTCTACTTCACAAGCTCATGTATGCAGGAAGAGTCGTATTATCATATCAGAAGTAAAATCTTCTCAATCTGACTCAGGACCTCTGTCCTACAGGGCTGGTGGGGGACTCCACTGAGCTTATGAAGAGGTTCCTGCCCTCCCCAGAGCCATGTGGAAGCCCTAGAGTTGTTGAAGAGAGATGGAAATAATTCTGTGTTATTGCTATATAACAAATTACTCCAAAATATAATGGCTTAAAACAACCCTTTTCTTTCGCACATGGTTCTGTAGTTCAGGAATGTGGGGAGGGCTGGGCTGAGCTATTCCTGCTTCACTCTCACAGTGGCTGCAGTCAGATATGGCCTGGGGCTTCAAGCATCTGAAGTCTCCACTGGGCTGGATCCCTAAAACATCATAGCACATGGCCAGCAGCTGCAGCTGGCTGTTGGCTGAGCAAGGGTGGTCAACCAGAACATCAACACATGTCTTCTCCACTATGGAAATCTCAGGGTAACACGACTTCCTACATGTGGTTTCCCACCAAGCTAGTGTCCCAATAGAACCAGGTAGAAGCTGCACAGCCTATTCTGACCTAACTCCAGATTCTGGTGGTTTTTAGAGAGTCCTACGGCCAGCCAGGATCCAAAAGGAGAAAAAATAGATCATGTCTTTTGATAGCAGATATGCAGGCTGCATTGTAGAAGAGCAGGGGTGGTGAGGGACGTCTCTGTGACTGTCTCTGGATATACAATCTTCCCCTGAGGCCATGTGGCCATTGTCATGGAGGCAGGTGTCTCTACACTCCTAGGTCAAGCTTGGGCATTATGGTCACTATCAAGGCAAGAGTCCTGGTGTATGAGAATCTAAAAAATCCTTAGGGACAACTGCTACACCTCCCTGGTAGCACTGCCACAGAAACCACAGATTTCTGGAAAACACAGATTTTTATTGCCCTTGTGACTTGGGAAATATAATAGTCCCCCCTTATCTTTGGGGGATGTGTTCCAAGCTCCCCAGTGTATGCCTGAAACCTGTGACAGTACCAACCCTGCACACACTATGTTCTTCCCTATATTGAGTACATGCACACTTTCCGTTCTAACTGAGCACTCATCACCTGCCATGGCTATCCCTTTTGCAGTCTGAGACAGCAAAACTAGCATGGGTTCCTTTATCCCTCTTCACAATTTCACAGCTAGAACACTTGTTCTTACTGGAGATCTTAGAAACCTTAGCATACAATTTTTTTTCTTATTAAGTCAAGAACTTCACCTTTCCACTGAAAGGAAGCCCTTGAACAGCTTCTCTCCGGCATATCTGAATTGCCCCAAAACCACTCCTGCACTTTGGGGCCATCACTAAGGAAAGTGAGGGTGACTTGAACGCAAGCACTGTGATGCTGTAACAGTCGACGTGATCACTGCGATAGCCACTAAGTGACTACCAGCAGGAGTGTGGGTGGCACAGATATGCTGGACAAAGGATGATTCACATCCGGGGCAAGGTGGAGCCGGATGGCAGGAGATTCCACAACACTGCTCAGAAATGCGTGCAATTTAAAACTTATGGATTGTTCATTTCTGGAGTTTTCCGTTTAATGTTTTTGAACCACAGAAAGGGAAACCTGGATAAGGGGGAACTCCTGTTTTTCTCCTTTCTGTCACAAGGACCCAGCATGGTCCCTTCCATGAGTTGAGAATTCTGAGAACAAAAATCAAAGAGGAAGTTGTTCTTGGGAAGCTTCTCTTCCCGCCCTACAACCTCCTGAGATCTGAGAACACCGAGGTTTGGTTTATTGAGGTGGAGAAGGGAGGAATAACGAAAAGAACATAGTCCAGTATAAGATTGTCAGAGGGTGAAAGGGTTAAAATAAGACAACTTTTGTCATGGAAAGTGGTCCTGTGGAGCAGCCCCAATTGGTTCAAATTTTATTCCAGATCTAGGTGGCAAAATGAAGTACTGGACTCTGTGCAGCGTTCCTTGAACACTTCTGAAAAATGTGGGTGTACCTCAGTATGCTGTACCCCCAAATGATCAAGTATAAAAGAAGGAAAAGCAGCCTCTCCACTCCTGCCCAGAGCAGTGTGGCTTCCACATCCAGTGTCTCAGATGTCCACCTCACTTGGACAGCCCAAGGGGGAGGGAACAGCCGTTGCCCAGCACGGAGGTCTATTGTGAAGAGGGCAGGGACGCTGTTAAGCATCCTACAGTGCTCAGATGAGCCCACAGCAACAAAGAAATTTAAATCCAAAATGTATATACCAGCAGGGTTGGGGACCTGCCATAAATCAATCCAGAAACATTTTTAAGAGACTTCTCCAAAGTGTCAGGTATAAATATCTATTAGGGGGAAACCTCTTCATGATTTCCTAGAAGAAACATGGGAGACCCTGAGATATATTCTCACTTATATTCCCAGCCTTCTTAGAACTCCACTGCGTGCCATGAGTCTTGAAACATCTAAGAATTCTTGTATCATTCAACCCCAGCCAAACCATCCTCTCTCCTCTCTGTCCCTTCCCTATGTGCTACAGCTGCAGTCTCCTCATTGCACGTCTTCCTAAAATCCCAGCGTCAGGTATCAGCTGTTGCTTGTCATATCTGTTTGCTGACTGGTGCACACATGAAGACAGCCTCTGTCAAATGTCACTGAAAAGAGAGGAGCTGAAATATTGATTACCCACAACCGATTAGCTTCTCTTCTCTCCTCTGCTTTTCCCACCGAGACCAGGGATCCCTTTCTTGTCCCACTGACTCCTCTGGGAGGTCTTGGGCCCACCTGCTCCTCCAACTCAGCCTGCTTCATATGATACCCTTATGGCACAGTCCGGCTTTACTTTAGTACAAAACAACTTTAACACAAAGCAGACTGGCCCAAGTGTTCTAACAGTGTAACACTCAAAGGACAACGTAAGAATTGGTGGAAAGGGACGCATGCCAACTGGGGTGCCTGTGGCCTGCTAGGGAATAAGAAATAAACAACTTGGAGAGCTGCATTTGCTATTTCATACTATTACAGTTTGTTTTAGGGAATTATCTTTCTTAGAATGCCAAACGGACCCCTAATGGCCTGAAAGATTTGAAACGCTTTCAAAGCACTGCTTCCTGTGCTCTGCCACTGGGAGGTCTGAACTTCAAACCTTTTTCTGGCCAACAGCCAGAAAGTACCAACACAGAGTGGCTTAGATTTGCAAATCCTGTAGTAACCCAAACAGGTTAGCCTCAGAGGTCGCGATGTGGGTTCTGTGGACATTGTAGATTTGCATCTCCCGTGCACACAGAGCAAATGTATTAGGCATATATGGGAATTTTTCCAGATGTGCATTCTTGTTACGTATTTTTTGGCTTCCTTTTCTAGATCCATTTTCAGTTTTATCAAGATGATGTCAACACCTTTTCTCAAAGAGAAGGCTATCAAGAATTGTACGTGGCACCCACTTGTAAAGAAGTGATGGAGCAAAGAAACATTCTGCCTAATGTCAGGGTTGAGGGGGTAATGTTTCTAAATAGTACTCTATGTTTCTACCCCATTTAATACCCACCAAATTTTTTCAATTATACCCTGAGGAATTCTTTCCTTCCTGTAATCAACAAATGTGGGTCATCTGTTGCAAAAACGCAAACAACAGTGGGGAATAGCATGAGAGACAGGAAGAGTCCAGAAGTAGTTTCTCACACACAGAGACTACAGAAATATCAAAGATGGATAAAGGAGACAGGTGGAGTGGGCAGAACATCAATAACAGGGAAAATAGAAATGGAAACATTAGGATTCTTAAGGGAAATCATCTTCTCGAGCATAGTAGAGAGCCAGGTGGAAACACAATCGTCCCTGAAGTGACCCTCTCGTGGCTCATGGTACAGGGCCACCAGTACGTCCCCAATGAGGGTCCAGTTCAAAATGAAGATTGCCTGGGTCTTAAGAAACTCTGCTCTCCTTCTCCCATCTTGTGAGGACAACCACCAGAACAGTGATCTGGGGGATGATGGTGCCACAAGGGAGAGACCTCGCCAAGTCAGCACCTTAAGGAAGTAATTTCAAGACCAAGCTAAGACCAAGAGGAAACACACATTCTTTTCAATCGTAACAAATCCACAAATGACAGCAGTTGCCTAATGACAGCTTTTCGGGGGGAAAGCTACAGCACGTTCTTGACTTTTCTTTATTCCATTTGCCTTCTCCCTCCCTTCTCTCTCCTCTCCTGTCTCTCTCCCCTTCTCCCCCTCTTCTCTTTTGTCTTCTCCTGCCCCCTCTGTCTCTCATGCACACCACAAATTCAAACTCACACATAATCCTGAAAATGTAGAATCTTCAGTTTTTCTTGACCCATTTTCCTTCCACTCCTTTTAACTCTTCAAATACACACACACACACACACACACACACACACACACACACACACACACCCCTTTAGGGGGATCAGGATTAAATGTCAATATGCACAGCTAATACATGTCCATTAAATTGCCTCTAAAGAGTTTTGAGTCTCCGTCATATAATGTTCTTTCCTTTAAAATATACCTTTTTCTCTTGTTAAGTCTTTGGAACTAAAAGTGAGCCAGAAAGTCATGAATTTTCTTGCCCTTTAGCACCTCAAAGGAGATTTTAGCCCCAGTTTGAGTTCACATTTAACATATCACAGGCATAACGAGGAATAGCTCTTGTAAGGGTTCAAAGTTACCTGTGATATTTAAAAAGGTTATATTTAAGATCCACAAGGTCTAAATGTTTATGGCCCCCACATCCCAGCTTTGTCAGTGTTTAATTTTTGTAAAATTGGCCCTTCACCAAACTTCTCCAGGTCTCGCCTTCCTCATCTTTAACATGAAGAGATTAAACAATCCAGTGTGTCTTTCTGGTGTGCTTTTGTCACGTGCAAGGATGTTACTCTGTTCCCTATTCCCTTTTATCCTTTAGTAACTGTGTGTGGAATTTTTCTAGTTACTGCCCTGCTGTTTGTTCTCATGTGTATTTCGTTTTTCTGAACTTTTAGAAGAACAGGGAATACAAGCTTCTAAGATGTCCTCACTCCATCCCCTGTCCAGCTATGTTTGGGCCCATTCTTTCCTTCATTTCCCTTATTCCTCCCCTGCTCACCTCATTCCGCCCCATGGCTCCTCCTCAGGGGGGCCCATCCTGGACAGAAGCCGTGCGTTTGCAGGCCTGAGAGCTCATGGGAGCCGGGCCTCCCGGTCTTTCATCACTCCCTTGCATGTATTGTGATGGGAATGAACAAACTCTTCCGGCTTCCGCCACTGCTCTCAAGTTCATTCACTTTCCTCCCCAGTGAACACCTGCTGGCCATGTGGGAGATTCTCCTGTTCTCATCTCTCTCACATGCACTCACAGCCCTTTCGGCTTCCTCCACGTTCTCTCACATGGAAACTGATAGCACACAGCTCTGTGGCTGCTGGTGGTTGGTCCGCACCCACCTATCGTTGAGATTCCTGGGGATACTCGTTGCCTAATTTTGTTAGTGCTGCCTGTGGGTTTTTGGTTTTGCTGTCTGACTGCTCTGCCTCTTGTGCGTAAAAAGAGTTCCAGAAACTGTGCGGTTGCCACCACCGTCATTTTCCTGGAGTTATCAAAAGCAGGTACTTTCATTGGCTGCTTCGAACCACAGACAGCACCTTCACGTTGTTGTTTCCTTGATGTCCTAGAAGTATAATTAAGTGAAATGGGAAAATGAGGTAGATAGTGACTTTTCTAAGATACATGAGCCCCAACCTTCACAGCCCACAATTAAGCTGCTCCTCAAATAAAGTAATATGGACACACACTCACACTTCCAGCACTTACCTTCCTTGAACACAGCTAAATCCTCAATCACCATAACAGGAAGCTAGTACATAATGTCCAAAATTGATGATAAGTAGGCTACAGTGCCGTTTCTATAAAATAGCATATCACACAGAAATGTGGGTATAAATGCCAGAAGAAATGCAAGAAAAGTGTTCCTTTAGGAAGAAAAATGGCATGGTGGTAATCAAGTAAAGAAGAGAACAGTTGTTATTGTTATAAACTATGTGCATACCTCACATTAATAAAACTATGAGAGACATCGATGTACTAGTTTCCATATGCACAGAGGTTCCTTTATAATCTGGATAGAAACAAAGAATTGTGGTAGTTTGAAAGCTTCTAAATGTATTTTGTATAAAGCACTTGCAGTCAGGCAAACATACAGAAATATATAAGATCATGACATATACAGATTGTCCATGATTTACCTGCACCAAAATATTTTTGTGTTACCCAAACATTATTCACACCCTAGTCCGAATTCCACCGTAAATTCTTTCTGGGTCATTAGACAAGTCGCTTCACTTCTGTGAGCCTTAGTGTCCTTATCTACAAAGTTATGTCATTTTTTAAAGTTTCTCCCAAAATCTAACATAATTTCCGTCTTTGTTATTGGCTGTCAGAATGGAGATCGAATGATTTCTGGAGCCCCTGTCAGGTTAGAAGGACTGAGAGCTAAGAAGATTCAACCCGGAATCAAGTGTGTGTTTGTACCTCTTCCGCAGCAGCTATTCTTCCTCCTGCTGTTCCCCAGCCTTTACTCTCATTGCCTGTGGTGTTTTGGGGCCCAGTGAGAGCCTCCCCGACCTCCAGCCTGGATCTCAAGAAAAGATTCCAAGGACAAACACAATGTTGGCACCTTGGGCTCAGCAGATGGCTCACGAAACATAAGCTGAGTCGCCAGCACAGAACAAACAGTGGACAGAAACAGCATGAGGATGGAAGTTTTAGAATTGTTAAGAAAGACTGAGAACCACATCTAAGGCTGCGTTTGATACTGATGTTTCTTTATTGATATTCCACTGAGGAACTTGAAAACCTTCAGTATTTACAGTGTCAGTAAATACTAACATGCGCTATTCTAAATAATTTCAACAAGAGGGAGCTTAGTTTTATTTTATATTGAATGACACATTTTCAAACGTTATTTTTTCTAAATTCAAAAATTACTCTGCAGACAAGATTTATAGAGAGTATGGTTAATTTAGGGGTAGGTTCAAATATTTTAAAACAATCATGAGACTTGTATTTTTTAAATAAAGTGTGTTTCTGTTTAAAATCTTATAAACTTTGCTTTCCAACCAGGTTTCCTTAGAAGACAAATATTTTGTTGCTCTAGTAAATCTCATCTTCAAGTAATTCTTCCATTTTCAGGCTTGCTCTGAACTCTCAGCTATGCTATGTGGCAATAAAACCCTCCGCACAAAGGTGGAAAAGACCTATTGGGTCTTCTAGGGCCTCTCTTTTTCTCACCAAGTATCACTCAGGAACCCCAGAGGGCTCTTCTCCAGTGATTTATACAACTTTATAATAACTCAAGAAATGGTAACATCCTTGGCTTCTTTTAAAGAACATGCCACAGCTTTTCATCCTTGCAATTAAGTTTAATTTTCCCCCAAACCCATCTTTCCTCATTAGACTCAACCCCACCCTCGGGGGCCTCTCACAGAGTCTGTCTTCGCTTGGCAAGGACATCTTTAGCTTTCTTTAAATGGCTTTTTGTTTGCTTGTTTTTTAAGGCATTTAGCTCCAGTGTTTTCCCCATTATATAGGTTTATCCTTAAATCATCTTTAGTTTTTTAAATGGATTTTTGTTTGCTTATTTTTAAGGCATTTAGCTCCAGTGTTTTCACCATTACAGAGGTTTCTCCCTAAATTACTCTGCACTTTTTTAGCATTCTGGCATTTCTTCTCTCTTAGCACAGCCAAGTAGAACACAAGGCTCTTGCCTTCAGGACATCGGGGGATTATCTTCTCGGGACCCTTACATTCCTCCATATTCCTGGTGTTTCTTTTCCAGACTGAGAAATAGTAAGAATGCACTTTAATCAGTTCAACAAACATTCCTCAACAGGCAAATATGTTCCGAGCCACGTTCTAGGGGTTGGAGCCATTACATGAGCCCTCCAGAAATTAACACTCTAAACAGAAACAAACAAGAACAACAAAGAACAGTTATAAACTGCTGGGTAGAGAAGAGCTATGAAGCAAAATAAAGCACAGGAGTGCACACTGAAAGGCAGGGGTGCTGCTACAGACAGGGGGCTGAGAGGGTCGATATCTGTGAGGAGATGGTGTCTGAACAAAAGCCAGGGTGAAATGAAAAATTCAAACCAAGAAACCTGAGGAAAATATAATACAGTATTTAGGAGACCTGGGTTCCTTTATAACTGGGCTGCAATTTTCCTTCTGGTTAAAGAGAAACTTATTAAAATTCTTTGTTTTGTTTTCCAAAAGTTAACTTCCACAAACTAGCATTACCAGTTATCTCAAATTTAACAAAATGGTTCCTTCACGCAAATGAACATTGAGTGCCTGTTCTCATAGGGATCAGGCAGCACGCACCGTGTCCCTCGGAGGGCCAGTCAATCTGGGAGGGGATTTTAGAAGCCTTTGCTGAGAGCAGTGTCTCAGTTACCGATCCCCACATAACAAAGCAACTGAAAATTCAACAGATTACAACAGTTGAATACACTTATTTAATGTATTAAATTAATACAGCAAAATTAAAGTGGAATGTAATTTAATTTTCCTCCTGGGGGATTGTAAAAAGTTGAGAGATGCTGCCCTCAAGTATCTGATAATGTATAACAGGGTTTGTTCCATAATGCTTCACGATTCACCTTAAAGAACACCCAGCCATTCTGTTCTTATTTTGAAGTTGTGGATAATTTTTCTTAAACTACATGAGCCATAGAGTGGAAATGGTTATGTGAGCTATCTAGACAGAGAGGGCCGGAGGCATCTAGCTTCAGAGTCCCTCAAAAGGTACAGGGGCAAAACCATATCTGTTCTGGTATCCAATGACCCCAGGATTCAGCTAAGTGATAGTCAGATCTGCGGTGAACCAGAAGCTGAAAGTGACAGATGCAGTGGCAGCAACCACACTCAGCCCGGGAGATGCAAGAGCACGCAGAGCATGTGAGGAACCAGCCACACACAGCGCCCCTGCATTCCCACACCCTTTCCGACTGTACCTGTATCCATAGAAGCAAAGAAAATACTTCTTTAACTTGTTCTATAAGGTCAACATTATCTTAATGTCCAATCAATACAGAAAATGAAAACTACAAACCAGTATCTCTCAGGAACATAGATAGAAAAATCCTCAACAAAACATTATCAAATTGAAACCAACAATGTATAATAAAAAGGTATACACAAAGACCAATATTTATGCCAGGTATGCAAGGCTAGCTTAATACTGAAAAATCAACTGTGATCCACCACATAAACAAAAAGAAGGAAGAAAAATCATATCATCATATCAATTGATGCAAATAAAGACATTTGGCAAAATTTAACACACATTCATAATTTTTTAAAAAAACTCTCAGCAAACCAGCCCTGGCTGACATAGCTCAGTGGATTGAGCGCGGGCTGCGAACCAAAGCATCGCAGGTTCAATTCCCAGTCAGGACACATGCTTGGGTTGCAGGCCACAGCTCCCAGCAACTGCACATTGATGTTTCTCTCTCTTTTTCTTTCTTCCTCCCTTCCCTCTCTAAAAATAAATAAATAAAATCTTAAAAAAAAAAAACTCTCAGCAAACTGGACCACCAGCTTACACTATATATGAGAAAAAAGCCAACTCAATAGATTAAAGGTTTGAATGTAAGACCTGAAACCAAAAACACTTTTAAAAAATATGGGGGGGGCGGAGGGGGTAAGTTCTTGACATTTGTCTTGGCAATGATTTTTTTTTATCTGACAACAAAAATAAAGGCAACAAACACAAAAATTAAAAGGTGGAACTACATCAAACTGAAGAGCTCCTACACAGCAAAGAAAACCACCAACAAAACGGAGAGGCGGTTTGTGGAACAGGAGAATACCTTCGCAAACCACACACCCAGGAATGGTGAACATCCAAAGTATGTAAAGAACTCGTACAACTGAATCACGGAAGTATAAATAACTTAACTAAAAATGGGCAGAGCAACTGAACAGAAATTTTTGCCAAGAGTTATACAAATACCCAACAGATTCATGAAAAGGCACTCAGCATCAGTTGTCATTAGGGAAATGCCAATCAAAACCACAATGAGACATCATCTCATTCTTGTCAGCATGTCTATTCTCAAAAAGACTAGAGATAACAAATGTTGATAAAGACACAGAGGACGGAGAATCCTTGTGCACTGTTGGCAGAAAAATAAATTGGTACAGCCACTATGGAAAACGGTATGGAGGTTCCTCAAGAAATTAAAAATAGAGTTACCATATGATCCAGCAATCTCACTTCTGGGCATATATCCAAAGGGAATGAGATCAGTATCTCCAAAAGATATCTGTTCTCCCATGTTTACTGCAGCATTATTCACTATAGCTGAGGTAGGGAGCAACCTAGGTGTCTATCCATGGATGAATGGAGTACTATTCAGTCTTTTTTTTTTTTTTTAAAAAAAAGGAAATCCTGCCATTTGCAACAACATGAATGAAACCTGAGGGCATTATGCTAAGCGAAATAAGGCAGACAAATATAAGTATTGCATTATCTCACTTATGTGTGGAATCAAAAAAAAGTAGAACTCATAGAAACAGAAAGCAAAACCATGGTTGCCAGGGAATGAGGAATGTGGGCTGTCGGGAGAAGACAGTAAGAGGGCACAAACGTGCAGCTGTAGGATGAATGAGGTCTGAGGATCTAATGTATAACATGATAACTATAGTTGATAACACTGTAAAATTGAAATTTTCTACGTAGAATTAAATGTCCTCACCAAATAAAATCGTGAATGCATTGTTAATCCTACCACATGCAGACAATTTTATTTGTCAATTGTACCTCAGTAAAGATGAAATAGATGACAAATAGACAGATAGATAGATGTCAATGAAGAAACCCTCCTCAACTTGATAAACAACAGCTACAAAATGAACTTACAGCTGACATCATCTGCAATGCTAAAAGAATAGATGCTTTCCCCCTAAGATGAGGAATAAGGTAAAAACACATCCTTCCTCACAACTCCTATTCAGCCATCATACTGCAAGTCCTGGATAGTGCAATAAGAAAAAGAAATTAAAAGTATACAGATTGGAGAGGAAGAAACAAAACCATCTTTATTTGTAGATGAAATAATCATCTCTGTAAAAAACCCCAAAGAATCTACAAAAATAAAAAAAAATTATTAAAAAAACACCTCCTGGAACAAATAAAGGAGTAAATAGCAAGGTGCCAGGACACAAGGTTGATACATAAAAGTCTGTTGCTTTCCCAGGCACCAGTAGTGCAAAGCGGAATTTGAAATAAAAAACACAATACTATTTATAATAGGGCAAAGAAATGAAATGTTAGGTATAAACCCAATAAAATGTCATAGGATTCCATATGCAAATAACAACAAAACACTTACGAAAGAGATCAGAGATATAAATAAATGGACAGATATCCTATGTTGAAAGCCCAAGACCCATCCCCTGAAGCACAGCCAAGCAGGAATCTCAGAATGGAGTGGTAAGATGGGGAGGGGAATGAACTCACGCTTGACCTTGAGGACTACAACAAATTCTTTTAATTAGGCAGTATTTGTGGTTTCAGAAGAACCAGAAGGCTACCACTCCAAAGACACCTGGACTCTTACTTACTCATCTGCATGGGTCCATGATAAATTGCTCCTCCAATTCTTAGAAATCAAGAGGGAGATGGAAGTTAGAAAGCTGACCTCCATTAACCCAAAACATGGAAGAGTCCAGAATAATAATACTTCCCTGCTCTTACCTCTCTGGGCTGAGAATAATAGTCATTTTCCTGCTTAGAGCCATTGGCAGACTAGCATCCCAGGCTATTAGAACGACAGGTATGAAGTGTGTGTGTGTGTGTGTGTGTGTGTGTACCGAGCATTTGAAACCACCCTGCATATCTTCAGGGTAAACATAGATGAAGATGGATGGGATGAAATATAAACATCTATTCAAGGAATGAACGGTTAAATGAATTAATTTTATTGGCTAATAGTTTAGCAAAAAGGAGCCTGGCCAGACCAGAGTGAAGGATGCATTTTAGGGTACAATGAGAAATAACACTGGAAAAGAAAAACTACATCAATTGGCTTAGGAGTGACTGAACATTAAGTAGGGGCAGGAAATTTTGGCATGAAAAGTCCATACAGACTATGAAACTAGAAGACCAAAGCATTTAGGCTACAGTGACCCTTTCAAAAAAACTGAAAAGCTATTATAGCACAAAGGTGGCCTGGAAATACAGAGTGATTTAGCACTGGGGGAAAGGATATGAACAAATCACACTTTGGAACAGTCAAATGAAATTTTCGTAGAATCTGACATAGGGAGAGCCAAAAGGGTTCTAAGAGAATAAATCCCTTTTAATATACAGTTATCTAACTGTATATTAGAGAGTCATCAAATGAGAGTATTTTAAAACCCTGGATATTTAAATGTGTTCATTTCACCTGGGTTTTTCAAAATAAATTTCCTCTTGCTGGAAATAATCATACATTTAATTTTAAAAAATCTTCAACTTTCAATATTTCTTGAGCATCTTTAAATTGTTTTAAGTTCACATTTCACAGAATAAAAAGAAAACTTCTGATGGCAACTAAATACATTGGGGAGAAAAGCAGATTATCTCATTCAAATGTAAACAGAAAGCAATTTAAACCATAAATCACAGATAATAGATACCATAAATCCTTGTCTAATCCATTCACAAATAATTTTTCAGTTAACAGCTGATTTTTATACATAAAACCCCAAATTTTCTGTTTCATCTTTATGGTTTACACAGATTGATCTAGGTTGACTGCCCAATAATGCCAGTGGAGTTTCCCTGAATTTTTGTGCACTTTAATTTCTCGTCCTGACATTGAGAGAAACCAGGGGAAGCTCTTTAGCTCTGGGGCTTCTGAAGAGAAGCTTTTCTCTCTCTTTTTCACCCATTATATTTTCCTTTCTCCCTACCTTGGTTAATGAATGGGAAGTTAACTTTAGAATATCTTACTTGAAGTTTCGTGGCCTAGTTTCAGTTTATGTGGTTAGCTAGTCTGCCTTCAAACACAATTCAAATCTGAGGTCCAATTTATATTCACAAGATGCTGGACAAGTCACAGCCATTTTAATGAGCAAAATGGATCTCACCACTGTCCATTCACCTATGTGGATTTACAGAAGTCATGACAACGACCGAAATGCTCAAATTTCCTAAGCCAGTTTAAATGTAAACAAAGCCTAAGCCACTGTCATCTTCAGCTCTCTCCCTCTCTCTCTCTCTCTCTCTCTCTCTCTCTCTCTCTCTCATGCACTTGCTTCCTCCCTCTCTCATAATTTACTCGCTACATTTTGTCACAAACTGGCTTAAGAGAAAAATTTACTGGGTTGATACACTTATTCTTATGGAAGCAGTCAGCATTCAGCAAACTTAATTACACAGCACACAAGAACCAAGACTGAAAGCTAAGCCAGTTAAGATATAGCCACTGAGCTCTGGAATCAGGGAAATCTCTCTTAGGTATTTAAGCACTTTAATTTCATGAGGAGGGTTTACAGGCAAAGTGGGTTGTATATTTCCATTTAGTCACTCTGCGGTGAGCTTGATCACTTTAATGTGGCCGACCAAGGGTCACTCAGAGTGAGTAATGAATGTATTCGAACAACATAAGCTTCAACATATATCCGACCACAGACTTTCCCCAGACCTCAAGGGCCAGTTTTCTCCCCTTTGTGGCCATGTTGGCTTTTGAATTATTGTTATAAAGTGTCTATTTTAAACAGTAAATAAGTGATAATGCTAAACAGCTGCAGGGCACAGTCTAGAAAGATGATTGACGGAGCAGCTGTCAGCTCTGCTTTCCATCCCTGCGCTAGTCTGAAATCCAATGTGCCTGTTTAAATGGGACACATTAGCAGTGTCACATTCCCAGTGACTAATAGCATCGTCACACAGTAATTCAGAACCCGTGGCATGTCTCTACTGGGGAGAGATCATATTTCAATAGAGAAATACTGGTAGAAAGGTGGTGATAACCTGGGCACTCTTTTACACAGGAGAGCTCTCATATTTGAAATTTGGAAATGCATAACTAAATAAAAACTCAACTTCACCCCCATTCAAATCTGAGTCTCAAGGTCTACGAATACGATAGCCTATCTGGTGTCCTCCAAGGGAACACCAGATCTGATTTCTCAACCAGAGTGCACATGAGCTATCTTTGCACTGTTGAAAATCACAGAAAAAGAACTATGAATATAGTAGAGTGTTGGATGGGGCAGACTTCATTGTTTCACTTTTAGAAGGATGGGTTGCTAGAAGTTTGTTTCTAATGGTGAATTTACTGAGTCACCTTAGAGGAGATTAGTTTTTTTTTGTTTTGGAAAATGACTAAAATGGAAGCTTTTAATTGTATGGGTGCAATGCAAGTTTTACCAGTATTCTGAGAGAAGTATGTAATGGTATTTCTTTAGCTTCTGGTGGAAACTTAAAACTCTTAATAGGCAAATAAGGTGTTGTAGTGTCTCTTTCTGCACCTTTGAACATGATGAAAAGAGGGCAGAAATATTTACATAAGAGCCATGGAATCTTAGGGCTGAAATGATCTTGAAGGAGGCTTGCTCTGGTCTCAGCATGAATCTACTGCTAGAACACCCTTTGTCCCAGCCTCACTGGTAAAGATTACCACTGTCCTATCCTGGTTAAAGCAAATCATTTTTTATGTTTTCAGGTTATTGAGATGGAGCAGTGGTTTTGCAAACTATGCCCAGAGACTAGTTACTTGTTTTTGTAAATAAAGTTTTACTGGAACACAGCCATGCCCATTCACTTATGTGTTGTCTACAGTGACAGAGCTGGGTAGCTGTGATAGACATCATGTGGGACCACACACCTAAAACGCGTACTATCTGGTCCTTTAAGAAAAGTTTGCTGACTCCTGGGAGAAAAAGGCTTTCACTGTGTTAATAGTTGCATTCCTATAATCAGAGGTGTCATCAGATTGCCTTAAGAGATGATACTGGAACAGAAGCTGCAATGGCTATTCTTCCTGATCAAGCAGACCATCTTTAGCATAAGCCAGACTTGTGAGTTGGGTGGGTGTGTAATAGGATCACCATCCCCGCACCACTTAGGTTTTTGACGGTGAGCTTTAACACTGGGATTTGCTCAAGTGATGGGGTATCATTCTTGATTTTTTGCTTTTTTGTGTTCATTTGTTTCAGCAGGGAGAGCGAGTTCCAAAACTTCAATTTGACTCTTATTACAATAACCACCACTCCAGGACAAAAATCTATTATAAAGATTCTGTCAACTGACATGTGAATCACAGATATCCTCTCATAACTGAGGACATAGCCACAAAATATGTTTACAGTCTCAAACCTACAACAGAGTAAGGACTACACTAGATCTATCCTAACAAAGGTTAAAATAAAACTTGACAAAGTCAAACTGATATGCCAGTAAATTCAGAGCCCACCGGCATTATTCAAACTGGCCAACCATAAACTGTTTACCCAGAACTGACTTGCCTTTCCCACAGAAACCCCAGTAAGAGTTATGGCCAAGAAATACCCCCTCTCCTGCTTCTGCCTCTTGAGCAAAAAAGCCTTATGCTTCCCCTGTGGCCCTGCGTGGCATGCATCCTTCTCTCAGGAAATGTAAGTAACAAACATCTTTCACTGGTGTCAGTTTCTCCACGTCATTACTCAGTCAGCTTTGTAAATTGAGTCCCAAGCACAACACAGGCTGTGCCTCTATTCTGGTGGCTCAATCAGGCCTCTGTTCACCAGGTCTACCCTTGTGCAGTTATACAAATTAAGTAACATTTTAGTGGGCTGCCATTCATCTCTATCCTACTGTCCCATGACCAAATGACCATCACCAGAACCTCCTGGAGATCAGAAATTCTAGTTCTGATGTCAGCTTTGCTGTCTAGCATGGTACCTACATAACCACCTTCTGGTTTCCACACTCAAAATGGAGAACTCATTTAAACATCAACACCGTTCACTAAATCTTCAGCCTATGGAGAGCAAATTCTTTAGGACTTTACAAAAGTGTTGATGTGTATTTTACTTCTATTCTTATCAATGGGACTTCCTGCATTTTGCTGTGTATAATGCACATCCCCATCCTAGTGCCGATTCCCATGTATAATGTCCATCCTTATTTTTCCCTCTAAAATTTGGGCAAAAAAGTATGTATTATACACAGAAAAATACAGTAATTAGGATATGTAGATTAAACGTGATAAACCCAGTTCACCATTCTCATCTTCAAAGAGCTGTGATTTCTTCTTCTATGTAATGCCAAGGGAACCCTGGCACCTGAACCAGCACTAAAATAAGCAACCAGCTGGAACCACCCTCCACCACTGGAACTAGCACGTGGAGTCCAGAATTCTGTTAAAGAACACCTATATCAATCAATATTCTTTCTTCCTTTATCTAGCTCACTGAGAATTCACTGACTGCTACACCAATTTTTAGACTTTGGAAGATCTAAAACTTGGAAGTCTTTCAGTGATCTTCCCAGTTGTTACTTGATTCACAATTGTTTCAAAATTGTTGACCAATACAGATGGCCAACAGGTGGGTGAAAAGATGTTTAACATCACTAATCATCAGGAAATTTCAAATCAAACCGTGATGAGGTATCATGGGTTAGAATGGCTATTATCAGAAAGACAAGAAGTAACAAGTGTTGGAGAGGACACGGATAAAAGGAAACCTTCTACACTGTTGGTGGGAATGTAAATTTGTGTGGCTACTATGGAAAATAGTATGTAGGTTCCTCAAAAAATTAAGATCAGAACTACCATATTAATGCGGACACTGGCCAGCAGTGTCCACGGCATAGTGGTTGAGATGAGACAAATTCACATGGACTATTGAGTCCTGTGGAAAAAAAGGGATGGCACAGCTACTCTCTCATGAGGAGAGCACCCCAACTCTTGCCTTGACAAGTTTTATTGGGTTTAATTTGCATAGGAATACAGGGTGTATACGTAAAGCTCATCAATCATTGTCAGGCAGAAATTATTAAACAATAATAACAAAGAACTCTGAGGGCTTATTCTGAGTCAGGATCAGATAGTTAAAGGGCCATAAAACTTTGGGAAACAAACTCACTTCCTGCTTAGACCCTTATCATTTAAATTGAGGGTATTAGCAAAGTAGATTTCATAGGAGTTTATGCATTCTTTCTTAGGCCTGATTGCCCTGGGG
This sequence comes from Tonatia bakeri, assembly GCA_004024845.1. Classification (NCBI taxonomy): domain Eukaryota; kingdom Metazoa; phylum Chordata; class Mammalia; order Chiroptera; family Phyllostomidae; genus Tonatia; species Tonatia bakeri. The sequence goes on from PVIA01002251.1 coordinate 81,072, forward strand.
AACCCGCTCTTTCCAGCACAGGGCCACACCTACCTCCGGTATTGTTTCAGGCTTAAGGCATTGTTTCAGGCTTAAGGCAGGTAGGGGAAGTAAGGCAGCCAAGAGATTAGGAGACTTCTTGCAGACAGAATGAGGACTCAGGTTGTGTCAAAGCTGAAGGATGAGGGTCCATCACCCCCTTTTTCTATGGCCCCCAAGTTCTTCCTTGAGGGCCCCTTAGTGACCGTGCCTGTCTTAGGTCGTGCCTCCTTTGAGGAATCTTACCCATCATTGGCTAGCCAGTTATCCACCCAGGGCCAAACAGAGTGAAAAGAAAGTGGGCAGAGATGGTGCCCCTACAAGGAAGATAAGTTTTATCTCCTAAGTGGCTTATGGTCCCAAGGTGTTTTTACTCAGCCTTAGCCACGGGGGATCACAGCCTCTGAAACCAGGCAGGGCAGTTCCCAACACCATTTGATCCAGCAATTCAACTTCTAAGTATTTATGTGAAGAAAACAAAAACACTAACTCAAAGAAATATATGCTCTCCCATGTTTATTTCAGCATTATTTACTATAGCCAAGACATTAAAACAACCTAAGTGTCCACTGGTAGGTAAATGAATAAATAAAATGTAGAATATATGTGCAATAAATTATTATTCAGACATAAAAAAAAGAATGAAATATTGCCATTTGTGAAAAGTATGAACCTTGAGGGCATTATGCTAAGTGAAATAAGTCTGACAGAGAAAAACAAATTCAATATTACCTCTCTTATATGTGCAATCTAAAAAAAAAGAAAGAAAAAAACCCTGCCACACTCATAGATATAGATAACAGATTGGTGATTGCCAGAGGTGGGGAATGGATAAATGGGAGAGAAATAGGTGAAGAAGGTCAAAAGGTAAAAAGAAAAAATAGTATTCTATTTACAGGAGAATAGAATACAGTTAGTATTTTTCCTATTTCAAAGTAAAAATGTATGTGTGTGTATACATTTCTATATCCGCACATATTTTTGATGTCTACTTGATCTAAAACAAACAGTTGGATTTTCACAATCTTCAGCCCCAACCAAAACATTCAAAAAAAATTCTAGACTCCCCTATTTTCTTGAAAGTCAGTTGTTGTAACCATTCCTGGTGCCAGTTTAAGTATCATTCAGAGTTGTCATATGAAAACAAGAATATCCACTGACTTATATAAGTAAGAAGAAATTATTGAAACATATTGCATATCTCACAGAAATTTTGGAAAGACTGGAGAGTGAGGTTTAGGAATTTGCCTTTGGGAACTATGCCTGAAATCGCTTTGCAGATCTGGTAAGGATGCTCCCGGCCATGACCAGCAGGCATTAGATGCTACATCATGCCCCACAGAGACTTGCAACCTGGGTCACGTGCACTACCCCAAACACTGGTGTTTTCGCTGCCCCAGGACCTCTTCCTACAACCCCCACACCTCTTAGGAGCCCTCACAGCCCTTGCAAATTGCCAACAAGTGCTTCTAATTGGTGGATTCCAGGTTGTGAGTCTTAGATGCTTGAAACTAGTTTTTGTAACTAGGAAGTAGTTACAAAAGTAGAAAGTAGTTTTGTAACCTCTACACTGGGCTTGTAAAGGAATTCCCAAAACCATAGAGAGGGAGTTCACATGCTGTGTCCCCCCCCAAAATCATGACATCTGCCCACTGCGGGAGGTTTCTCTATGCATGTAAAGGGTGCCTAATAAATGCTCATAGAGGAAGTCCACACATACCCATTGAAAACTGAGAAAATACACCAATTTTCTTTCTATTCTACTTTTGAAAAGCCACATACATTTTTCCTCTGTGCAACTTAGGCTGCAATTTATTTGCTCCTGGCATAAAAATCTCGATTTTTTAAAAATTTTATAATTCACAGAATGTTATAGTTTCAAGAGACTTGAGAGATAAGCAAAATACTTCCACTTAATGTGATGTTCTAAAGAAGCATTGATAGATGATTAAATGCTGTTGATCAGAAGAGCTAATTTGGCAATCATGTCAGCTATGTCACAAAGCAACCAGATCTACTTCCTGGATATTTCTAATTATCTCTTGGTTCTTTCTTCTACTGAGTTAAAATTAATTTGCCATAACTTTCACCTGTATGCCAATTATGATCTTTAGAGTCACAGGGAACAAATTTACTTCCCCGTTTCCAAATCATCATTTCAATATAAGGAAACAGCTTTGATTTCCCCTCCTCCCATCTTTACCGCCCTCCAGCCTTCCTCATGCCACCAATTCTAAATCTCCGCCTTCGTTGGCTGTACTGTGTTAGAACCCATCAAACTGTCAATACCCCATAAACTAGTCCAAACCTATTTTGGAGAGTAATACTAAAATCTATTTTCTATATATGCATCCACCTTTTTGTAGGACTTTAATCAATCCTGAACTCCTATTGCACTAAAAGCACTTGATTGTATGAGTTGTTCTAAGATGAAACAAAAACCTCTTATCTTCCCTGGGCATTCTTTTGTCTCTCCAAATGCTTTGTGTTTGTTTGTTTATTTTGTGTCTTACCTCCTGCTCCAGAACAGCAGCTGCCCGAGGAAATCAGATCCCACATTTCTTTTCTAAGGTAACCTCATAGCTTGAGAGCTAAATTAGAGGCTCATGGGGAACATTCGTAATGGCTTCTTGGTCAACATCTGCACTGTGCTAAGCATTTAATACACCAAAGGAAGTGAATGGAGAAAGAAAACAATGCAGTTTTGTGAATGAAAGGCTCTAAGAGAAAAGGTCTCCAATTTATTTTTGTTTTGTGGTGTTGTTTTGTTGTTGTTGTGCTTCATTTTATTTTTAGTGATTCTTGGTTTGCAAAGTTAGAGAAACATGATGAAATTTTAAAGTTTGTTCATTTGCCGACATGGGGGAAGAAATACAAGTACTAATTAAAAGAGAAAAGATAAACTTGTTTATTATATTGAGGTTTTTATAATTTTATAATTGACCTCAATAAACCCACACTTAGAAAAGATTTACCTCCTCTTGAAGATAAATTGATCAGAAATAAACAAATCTCTTCCAGAGATCAGAAGTGAAATGCTAATCTAAACAGGACATTGAAATTCTATCCTAATGCTTGTTTAGCTCCCAGGTGAGGAGTCATTTGTGTTTTATTTATAATGGTTGTTGCTGATCAAAAACTTATTTACAATGACTCAAAGCCAGTCCCTAAAATTTTTTAGGTAAATATGCAAAACCCTACTTCTGTTTCTGAAATATATAGCAAACACATGGTATTAACCATGTGCCAGGTATGTTCTAAATATATACCATTTATAGACAGTATGTTTATATATAAATATGTTTATATATGTGTGTATGTGTATATAATTTATACATATATAAACTCATTTATTCTGACCACAGAGCGTATAGTAACTTGCCCAAAGTCAAAGAGCTACTGACTGGCGGAGCTGGAAATGGAACCCCCGTTGGCTGACCCCAGAATTCATCTTCTTAATCATTATATTCTCCCATCTCTTGGGCAGTGGACAAATCTGAATATCTTCACTCAGTTGTAATGAGGAAATGGTGTGCTGCCCAACTTTTCAGTGTCTGAGAAGATGGCCTTGAAGTGTGCACTTCTTAAAAAATAAAAGGAACGAAAAATAAGGCGGAACTTGACAGCACTGAGTGAGGTATGTGTGTCATTTTCCTTTGCCACTGCAATATCGAGGAGCACAAAGTGAAGTTGCATCTTCTGCCACGTCCCTGTTCTTCTGGAGGTGAGAACACATCTTCGCAGTTTTCGGGTTAATGACTTCCAGGTTTTCTGACTTGAGACGTATGTCACTCCAGAGCGTCTCACTTAGCCATAAAACTTGGTAGTGGTAATTTCAAGTTGTAAGTTAAGTAGCAATTTTTCAATCCATATAACTATCACTTAAGGTGTCTTTCAGAGGCAAAGCTACATCTGTGTGCCCTGATTTGTCCCAATGGCCAGACCAAAAGGGCACCGTATTGCTACCACAAAATATATTTGCTCTTCTTGCCTGTAGTGCAATATACATCCCAGTTCCAGTGTGAGAGCCCAGAAGGCAATGTGTTCTGCTTGCCACCATAAATACCAAACTGAGCCTTGGAAAGAAGAGCAGTAGGTATCATATGTGATCTAGAAAAGAATGAATGAAATAAATCATGCACTTTTGAAGGGTTACTTAGAGCTTTTCTTTGTCCATTTTATAATAAGACACTGAGGACAACTAGAGCTTCATGTTTTTGTCAAACCATCTAGAAAAGAATGAAGAAAATAAATAATGCACTTTTGAAGGGTAATTTAGGGCTTTTCTTTGTCCATTTTATAATAAGACACAGAGAAAGACTATAGCCTCAGATTTAAATAACAAATAGCTTGCATTAGCATCTTTGTTGGAACTCAGAAGGTGGATGGGAGAGCCACCAATCCCCTGTGGGCACAGCCAGCATCGGGGTGTGTCACTAGCTTGTGTATGTGCTCGCTGACCAGTGCCTGCCACATCGCTGCTCTGGGTCTCCTGCCTTGCTGGTTTACTAAGGAACGTTTCTCACCTCCGCTCCACGCTCAATTCCCCTCCCCTTGTTTTTTATGTTCCCATTTGTATTTTTTTTTATTTTAGTCATTGTCCAAGTACAGTTTTCTGCCTTTTATTCCCATTCCAGCCCACCCACCCATCTCTCCCTCCCTCCCTCCCATTTCCCTTTTTTATAAAGTGAGAAACACCTCTCATGGGCTCAGGATTTGGTAAGCAACTGATTGGTACTTGAACTCAAATTTTTCTCTCTCCACTGTATTTTCATTTTGTTTGTTAAAATAAGTAAGATTTATTTTAAGTAATTTCAAGGGCTCTGTCCTGGAGGTCCTTGCTCTAATACCTGATCAGTTTATACATGACACTACTAGATTTTTACAAATCATTGTTCCATATTTCCATTTGATGGCATCAACTGAACACGCTCACTCTATTAATACACCCTAGAGTAAATATCAAAGTAGCTGACAATCTGAAATGATACTGAATCTATAATGTTTCCCATTAAAGTATTAGAAGTTGTTGACGTCACATGACAATCTAATTAAAAACAAGCATATGATTATAGATACTGAAAAGCAAAAAATGTAAATCGTTGTCTAAAATCTTCAGTTACATCTTTGGCATTAGAGGAGAAACTTAATTAACTTTTGCCTTCCAGAAGTTCAATCTTTGCCAGCCTCTGGTGAGTTCAGAGGTGCTTGGGGGAAGAGACTGACGCAGTATTTCCAGAATAAATAAAGGAAGAACTCTTTCTTGAAAATTCTAAAGAGAACTGGAGAGACAAGTTAAGGCTTTTGCAGAAAAAGAAGAGAAATGAGATGGAGCTGAGAGTGTTCAAGTGGCGGAGGACCCCTGGTTCCCCGCCACACAACTGGCTTCCTTGCCGGATTGGAGACAATGGAGGGGAGAGATACGCCTAAGAAATCCAAGACTTTGGCAAGATTCTTCCCAGCTCCAAGCATACCTCTCTTTTAGCAGAGTCCCTGATAGCCAGACCCACTTATGTAGACTTGGCTTCCAAACATCAGTTTCATATAAGACCTACACTTTCTCAATAAAGACTTTTGCATGACTCTGGAAGAGAGTACAGAAAAAAATGCTAATAACACCTGAGATTAACTTTTGCATTAGCCCTCTGAACTGAGGGCTTGGAGTAAGATGTGATTTGATTTCAGGTAAGTAAAGTTTTAGACAGACATTTCATGCATAATGGCCTTTACAGCCTAAATTTCATACCCGCTGTTCTTAGTCCCTTTTCCTCTCCTTACTTTGTACAACTAAATAATTAATTGCCTTGATAGCCTATCAATGTCTTTCTTTAATTGTTAAGCATGCGTTAATAATTCAAAAATCTACTGGTGACCTCCCAACACTCTTGTGATTTTTGCAGGTCTCAGAGCTGTTAGAACAAGGTCTATCACTCTTGAATCCAGGGTCAGCTAAAAGCTTTCTGGTTTTGTCCTCTCTCTAGAAGGCATCCTGCTTGCCAATAAGGTCTTGGGGTTAAATGCAAGACAGAGTTCAAGAATTTTGAAGCTCTGATTCAATTATAGTAAATGAGTGTAAGAGAATCAGATATGTCATTGTTGAGTGCATTCACCCAGACCTTAGGGACATAGAGATGTCTCTCTCTCTCTCTCTCTCTCTCTCTCTCTCTCTCTCTCTTCCTCTCTCCCTCCCCCCTCCTCTCTCTCTTAAGCTGGAGAAGTCTATCTTAAGTGAAATCTCCCTCCTGTGATTAGGGGTTGCACAAGCCCCACTAAACTTTTTTACTCAGTGTAATCCCCATTTTAAGCAGAAATAGGTGAAAATAAATGGGTGATGTGGTTACATATAAGCTTCCCATGGATTAGCTCTCTGTTTTCTTTCCCCACTTTCTCCCCACCCCTGTTCTGTTCTGCAGGCAGTGTGATCTGGTGGTAGTTGGGCTTGGAAGTTGAGCAGTCCTTCCTTCTGCTACAAATTCTTAATAGATTTCCGAACACTGGGTTGTCTGGAGTGGAACTCTACCCACTTCAGTAGAGATTCTTTTGATAGAAGGAATTCTGGGCACTAAGTCTTTGTCATATGCACAGATTACACAGTTTTAAAGATGTAAACATACATGGAAAGCTAATAAAATAAAACTCCACCTTACAAATAAAGAAATTAAGGGCACAAATCTTGTCCATAACTAATTAGGATGATTAAGGACTGGGGCATGGATGCGAGTCCCAGTCTGTTGCTGTCTCCACATTACTGTCTCTTCAGCTAGTTACCAAGAATTCTACTTTGTTACTACCTTGTTCTTTGATTCTCAGAAGTCTGCTTTTTTTTTTTTTTTTGCTCACATCTAATTTTCTCTGTGGCATTTTGGGAGCCATCCAGTAACTGTGCATCAGCAGGAAGATTATTTTAAGATGCAAAATCTCAGTATTCTGCAGGCTCTGAATATCATTAATTTCCATATGTTCTGAAAGTTATTAAATGTTTTTCATGTATTTTTAATCTCTGATCTTTCCTTCTTGTGTTCTCTGATGCCTGGGACAGTATCACCTATCCAGGTGAAGTATTTGTTGTTTTAATGCTCTTTTGTTTTTAAATAATATCTGACATTTGATATCTGGGTTCTATGTCTGCTGCATAAATGGCTCTGAGCCAGACTCAATTTGCTGCTTTCACCAAACTATTTGTCAGCCTTTGAAGCTGGGATACACAGTATTACTCACTCGTGATGTCATTGCACTTGACAGAGCCTTAGAAATTAAATGTTCTAAATATTCATGATGAAGAACTTTTTCGTCAAGCACTACAGATCACCAAAATCAGTTGTGGCACTGAGTGCTGAGACGATAGGATACCTGATTCTGAGGGTCTTGCCAGAGGCTTGGTTCCCCTCCCAAGCGGCTGGAGTGCCAGCATCCAGCAGTGGCACACATTGTTTGTGGTCTCTTGGGGAACAGAGTACCATGCTCCTCGCAGTACACCAAAGTTGTTAAGCAGGCCTGGAATTTTCCTGGGAAATAATCAGAGACTTTGAGGGACAGACCTAAGCACTAACAAGGCAACCAATTCTTATTCCAAGGGCCTCCAAGGGTGAGTCAGGAGAGGCAATTTCAAGAATCTCTTATTGGAATCACTACCTCAAAGACATATCTGAACCCCCATCTTCACTGCAGCATTATTTACAGCAGCCAAAGACATGGAAATAACGTAAGTGTCCATCAATAGATGACTGGATAAAGAAAATGTGGCATATGCATTCAAAGGAATATTATTCAACCATAAAAAGAAGGAAATCTTCCCATTTGTGACAAGGCAGAAGAACTTGAAAGTATGAGGCTGAGTGAAAAAAGTCAGACAAAAAAAGACAAAAATATTGTATGCGCTTACTTATATGTGGAATACAAAAATGCCGAACTCACAGAAACAAAGAGTGGGGTGGTGGCTGCCAAAGGCTGGGAAGATGGGAGAAATGAGGAGATTTCAATTAAAGGATATGAATTTCCAGTTATAAGACAAATAAATTCAGCATGACCATAGTTAATAATACTGTATTATATACTCGTAAGTTGGTAAGAGAGCAGATCTTAAATATTCTCACCACCAAAAAAAAAGCCAGTTATGTGCGGTATGGAAGTGTTAACTACCCTTACTGTGGTAATCATTTTGTGAAATGTGTATCAAATTATCATGCTGTATGCCTTCAACTTCCACAGTGCTGTGTGACAATTATATCTCAATAAAGCCGCAAAAATAATTTAAAGGGAAGAAAATAAAGGAAAACTTCCTTTGGGGGGGAAAAAAGAATTCTAATGAAGGCCATCCTGTGTAACCAGGTACCCACACAACCACGACAAGACACTCTCGCAGGAAAAGCCCGCAGTGAAGCCTTGAAGGGCCCGAGGCGCACACCACCTTGGCACGAGATGGAGTGGGCCGACGGTCATGCTTCCTGCCCACAGCTCGTGTCCGCCATGTTTCTGGCCTAGAAAAGATGCAGCTCAGATGAAGTGAAAACTAAAATGTGTCCTGATTCTTCTTCATGAACCAACAGACTTCTTTTCAAAAGTGGTCAATAGTTAGTCTTTGACTATAAGCAAGAATTAGCGTAATAAATATCAATTGAGAATTAGTGATCTACAGACAAAACTCACCTCTTGGTGAATTAGTTTGTATTCTTTTCTCATCAGGCAGTGAAAGTTTAGTTCCTCGCTACATTTTAAAACTTGGATTGCTTAAGAACCCACTACTAAAATCAGTGTTGAATTATAATAGCTATCATTAATTTAGGTTTATCCTTTCATATGTTATGTAAGTTTTTACTTTTTTAGCCCTATTATATGAGTTTAATTACTTACCTTTATTTCATTGTAACTCATCACAGAGCTCCTTCAGAAATCAGAAGGGTCTAAATAATAAATACATGTAAAAAATAACAATGACAATCTAGGCAGACACACTGACCCTATCCTGCTTCTGTTGTTTATGTAGATCATAATAAGCTTCCACACGCCTGGTCCGTGAAAGAAGTGACCCTAGCAGGGGTTAGCTGCATGGTTGCTGCAGGAATCCTACCCAGCCAGCAAGGAAACTGAGCAAGAGGGCAGGGAGAGCGAGACACGGATTTCCGCCCAAACCACTGAGGTTGTTGAAGCACAAGTGAAACAGCCAGGATTGGCCATGAGCTACCTCATCCCCATAAAAGAACTTCACATTCACCGATTTTAGAAACATTCGAAGAGCTGAAATTGCAGGAGTCTGGGTGTATCACACTGCCCACAACGTGGAACGTGTCCAACAGAGTGACGTGCAGACACAAAAGGGAAAGACGAGGTGTTTGCATCCACTTCAGTTATGTTCTTACCACAGACATGATTTCAACTTGGAATGATCTCAGATTTTTAGAGCTCCAATTCCTTCCTTCTTTCCTTTCTTGCTTCTCTCTCTCTCTCTCTCTTTTTTTTCTTCTTCTCTCACTTTATGGAACAAAGTGAAATATCAGTGAGAATAAGCAGTGGGTGGTCTCTCTGAGAGCCTAGTAATTGTGCAGGATTCCAGACAGACAGGCTAGTTTACTATCCCAGCATCGGGCACAAAATCAGTGCTCAGTAAGGGTGTGTACAATTGAACTGAGTCTTTTCCAAGAGACCATAGAGATTCTTGAACCCAAGTAGCAATGAAATCCACAAAACGATTGACAATATACCCATTCATTTGAGAACATCAGCCAAAGAATAAACCATATCCAGGCCATCCAGATGTGAGTGCTCCATAAATGCTCATGCATAAAGATCACCTTTGATTAGAAGGGTGAAAATCAAATAGAGCATTAAGCTCAGTCAACAGAGACCTCTTTTTTCGAGCATAGATCAAATGCACTGCCTCAGGCGCACTCAGATTTGTGTGTTTTCAGGTTGGCCAATACAAAGTGCCATAGGGAGAGCGACTGCACCTCTCAGCTCGTAATATAAATTGTAATGAGGACCTTTATTCACCTGGGTAAGGTGTTTATGTCCCTTGAAAGATACCCTTTGAATGGTTCTATCATGCATTTAAACAAGCTCTGGTCTCCTCGCCCCACCCCCACCCCCCAGTGCTCTGTACAGTCAGTGACACAGATGGCATTACTTTTTAGAAAGAGAACTGCCTCTGATGTTAGTCTCCCAAGCTACAAATGTGATTTAAAACCTCTCAACCAGCACTTTATTCGTAGCAAAATGCATCGCCTAACCCCTGAGAAGTCATGAGTGCAGTCTCCCTTTAAGGGTACTTAAAGTGGACTGAAATTGAATAATCTTTGCAATTTACTAAGGCTATGTCCCTCTGGTATAGAATAAGGTTGAAGACACAGAGAAGCTCGGAGAATCAGAGCGAGCCACAGGATCTGAGGCTGGAGGAGAGCCCACCACCATTTCCACTCCTCATAACCACCCACCTGCAAGCCACAAATGAAAGAAAAGTATCTGTGCCCACAGATCATTTGAATGATTTCTCTGAATGTGACTCATTTAGATAAAACATATGGAAACTTACTTTGGCAAAAATGAACTGGGGGTGGGGAGCAGGAGGAAAGAAAATAACCCATCCAACCAGATTACATCAAAAGCCAGGTTTTCTCAGGATGCCTCTTCAACATTCCTTACATCCTCAATGAATTATTCCACATTTATCAAAACAGCTTATGCTCCATATAAAGACTTTAAAAATTGTTATGCTTCTTTCATTTGGATTCAAAGGAAACAGAAGGAAATCTCTAGACCCAAAATGTGATTTCGGTTCTAGAATTTGGAACACTAAATTTTTTCACTGGGCTGACTCTGAACTCATTGAGAGGGGTCTGCCAAATCTCCACTTCTTTGTGTGTGAGAGAGAGCAGTCACTTCTACACAGTATTGTGCAGAATGCTGTGTCAATAAAATTATCAGAGTCTGGCCCGTCTGTACTTTGAGGAGCATGCAGTTTCTGGTGAATGCTGACAAAGTTGCAGATGTGACCCAGAAGTGTTCCACTAAAGCATTTTAGTGCATATCAAGGGAGGGGTGTATATACTTTAGAGGTGGGGTGTGTAGCAAATGCTGTCAGCACCCTCCCATGTCCCTCAGACCCTACCATCTCTTTGTGCTTTGGATGACCTTGACCAGTGATTACCTGCATCTCTGGGCTTCGAAGCTTTTTCCAGAACCACAGAAGACCATTGTGCCTGTGTGTGCAGGCAAGAGTGCTGAGAGAAGCCATCAGCTGGTAACCAGAGGGAGTTAGAGGGTAAATACCTCAGCTCTCTCCTCTCCCTAAAAAATAATTCTGACACTTGCTTTTTACCATTTCCCCACAGGATTAAGTTTCAGTTGCTCAAGTTGGTAGCAATTTTACTAATTCACTCTTTAGGGGCTGTCCATGTGTCACTTCTGTCCATGTGTCAGTTCTATGTCCTTGCCAGTGAAACTCCTTGCACTTGAATCTTGCCCCAGGTCAGTTTCTGGAGGAACCCAAATTAGGACACAGTGAGTCCATCCTCTAGATGTGGCCAGGAAACACGTTGGTGAGGGGCTGAATACAGACAGAATACAGAGAGGAAAAAAGTCATCTCTTTTGTGACCGAATTTGGATATGCTGGTATGGCAGACACTACAGGTCACCTATCCCACAGCAATTGCCCCTCCCTCCATAGTCAATGGAAACCAATTTGGTTTGGCCACAACAAGTTCAGAGGAGCTAAGCCCCTCCCTCAGCGTCTGAGGATGAACCAAGCTCAGTGCAGGTCAAATATGGTGGCCCCACTCTTGTCTGCTGATAATCTTTAGGGGAGAGCAGCTGACTGAGTGCCAGCCCTGCAACACTGGCAGAAACGTACAGAGGAGCTCATTTTCTCCTGGATAAACAGAGAGAGGTGGAAAAGCAAAGGGCTTTCTTTTGGGCCTTTGCCCTCCTTCCTGTTTGAGGTACCACTGGGGAACGCTTGGAATTACTGTAGTCATCTTAGCACCATGAGAGAAAGGTTATTGAGTTGAACCAACCCTGGAACTTCCTACCTCCAGACTTCTCTCAGGCGAGCTAAATATTAGTCCAGGTTTCTGTTCCCTAACACAAGTTATCCTGATTGATACAGATGCAATTCTAGAACTAGCTCAATGAGGAGGATGGCTCACAGGGGACAGGGCTCAAATGTGGCAGTAGAAAAAGAAAGTCCCATATTATACTTTTCCTGTGCATCACTTTCATAGCTCCCTTAAAACTTTTAAAACAAAAGAGTCTGATGTTAATATTCGATTTCTTTCCTGAGACACTCTCCAACAAACCATCCCTATGCAATATCAAACTGCTTAACACAACCTAGGACTCCTTCTGCCTCTACCTGGAGTGCTCTCCCCACAGGTCCTCATAGCACCCCCCTCACTTTCTTCAGGCCTCTGACCAATTGTCACCTCCTCAGCAGCAATGCCCTATGAAGCAGCGCTACCCTTGTTCCCATCATCTCCTCTCATAGAAAGAACGGGGTGGGGAAGAATGAGATTTGGCCCTCTCTTACCTGGCCCCTCTTCCAGTGTCCCGATTCTAGTAAAAACAGTAAATGACATCTCCATCCTTCTGTATAGGCCAGAAATCTAGGAGTTGTCTCTGATACTGTTCCTCTTTCCTGTTCATGTCCAATCCACCGTTGCCTAAATGTTTGTCCACTGGCTAGTATCTTAACTCCAAGTGCCAGACACCGCTGTCCATCATCAGAGTGACTGCAGCAGCCTCTTTGTTGTCTCCCATCCGCGTAAGGTTCTCATTGTATCCAGTTTCCTTTTCAAAATATATCTAATCGTTTATACACCTTCCATGGCAATCCATATGTCCTGTGGTCACAATTTAAAATTTAACATAGTCTAAATGGCCCTTTGGGGGTTATTCCCTTTTCTCTAGACTCAGCTTCTGCTAGCTTTCCTCTGAGTTTCGGCTGTCATGACCTTTATTCCTAAGAAAGCACCCTACTCCCTCCTTCCATGGGTCTTTGCACTGACTCTTTCCTCTGGCTGGAAAGCTTTTTTTCTCTTTTTTTTGCCCATACTTCATGCTATTTGACTCCTGGAAAGTTCTGTTTCTTCATTCAGAAGATGGCCCTAGTTTCATAACCTCAGAGATCTCTTCCCTGACTCATCCCAGGAGTGCAAGATCCTTTGTTTAACACTGCTCCAGACCCACCTTCTCTTTTACAGAATCTCTAGTTGTAACTATGCATCCTTAGTGGGATTACTTGTTTAATGGTAAGCCCATGAAAGCAGGGTCTCTGTCTGACTTTTTGTTTTGTCCTTTTATTGCACCCCATGGCTAGCATGACCAGCGCACAGGAAGTGCTCAGTAAGCTTCGGCTGAACAAAGATTGAATGGGAGATCGGAAAATAACCCATTCGATCAATGACCCCTTAAATAATTAATGATTTTTGTTATACTATTATCTAAAGAAAGTGAAACTAAACAATAATATGATTGAGATAAAACCAAAAGATATTGAGCTTTACTGGGCCATAAACACTTGATGAGCCACCAAACTTGTCCATCTGCTAATAATATTTATTTCTGGCCCCACTTCCTCGGAGGCATGGATGGACTTGGTCTGGCAGCAGCACGGAGTGGGAACACACTCTGGACAGTGGAGGCCAAGCTATGATGGTGGTGAGCCTGACTTGGACTTAATCCAGATTTGCAGCTTGTGTTGGGAACATAGCCAAATTGTAGAGAGAAGCTACAGGAAGAGAGAGAAGTCCTTCTCCATTATCTGAAATATGTTTTCATCTGAAACACTCTTAATGGACAGTCCCTGAACATGGAGTGTGGGTGCTGGATCAGGCCAAGGACTGATAAAGAGGCTGCATGGGAACCTGCCCTCACAGTTTAGACCCCCTCACTAGATGACTTAGAAAAATGGCAAATGGAAAAATTTTTTAAAAGGAAAAGAATTATCATGAAAGGTAGGAAACTACCTTGATCTAGAGGGTCTCAGTTTTGAAAGGTCATGTTTCTCTTCAAGAAAACAGTGTTCTGCCTTTCTTAATGGTTCTCTCAGTCATTGAGTCACCAGGATTTCTCTATTCCCACCTTCACATCCAAATTATGTGACACCACCAAAGGAAGTGGTGAGTAAGAAGAGAGGCCGTGTTCTGTGGGAGTGAGAGAACACACAAGTGCCTATAAGGCGGGGACATCTCACAGCCTAGACTCCGGGTGGAGATCTTTGTCCAGGGACCCCATGAGGGTGATCATAATGGATTGGAGGAAAATAGGATAAATAACATGTAACATTTTTCTCCACCTCCACCCAAACCCACTGAACTCCATTTTATTCTGCTCCTTGAAGGAGTGAAATTGTAGGGGCCAGAAGCCATGGATTCAAGCTTCCAGTCTGCCATACATGAGCTTCGTGATGCAGGCAGGCCATTTAACCTCTCTGATTCACATCTTCCTCATTTGTGAACAGTAAACAGAGCTCGCCTGGTAAATCAAGGTGGAATCCAATGTAGAATCAATGAGTTCATTTATGTGGAAGCCATTTATGCATTGCAAGGCTTATATCCACATTAGCTAATTTAACTGGACTTCTCATTCCCCAGACTCTTTAATAGATTTAGACACCATAGAGATTATGCGTTTATTCACCCCTGATGAAGGAAGATAATTCTCCCAAGGGCCATAGCTTGAACACTGGCCAGATTTTTGGAAACTCCATACCCTCTCTGTTGGCTCCCCTCTTTCATTGGATGTGTCTTCAAGCCCCATTGAGAGCCGTCCTTCCCTAATGCCACTCAATGTGTATCGGGGAAATAGGAAAACCTAGGCTAACCCCAGACAGAAACAGCAGGTTCTACTCACGGGCACTAGCTGCTTTTGATAGGACCTCCAGGAGCTTTCACACAAAACCAAGCAAAGCTGAGAAAGACCTAGTGCTGGCCTTCTATGTGGAAGAGCTCAGGAATCTTGTGTGCAGATCTGTGTTTGAGGATCTGGTTCTAGTGAGGGATACAGCCCCTGCAGCTGTGACATAACACCCCATGCTCAGACACCCCCCAGTGCACCCAGAGCCAGCTCCAGACCCTCAAGGCTGACAGCCTGGTAACCCATGGAGAGTGTTCATTCTGGCCACATTTCCCTACAAAATGAATTTTAAAACCATGTGAGGCCCTGACCTTACAGTGATGAGTGTGTACATGTGTGCATGTGTGTATATTAGAATATTTGCAGCTTGTCAGAAAATTTGGTTGGCATTAGCTATCTTTTGTGAGATGTTCAGGTTGCCATTTTGAAAAAAAGGACAGTACCAGTTTTAATTATTGGAAAGCCCCACTAAATAAATTGTAAAGAGACATGGAGATGCAGATAAAGTTGTGTTTTGATTACTCAGCTGCCACAATTCAGAGGTGTGGGGTGGAAGGATACTTCCTAACCTTACCTTTTCCCATCCCAAAATGAACATTGAGTTTCAGGTTGAAAGACAAAACAATATCACCTTGTCAGCTAGCAGCACTCGCTTGAGAAAGGATCCCAAAAATCTATTCATGAGAGAACTCTAAAGCACCTAAATTCCACTGGAATACGCCAATAATTAGAATACAATATCCCTTGGACATTTCGAAGTACTTGAATGAACGTAAAGAAGAATGTACCCAATCACCTCTTCGTACGGTTGAGGAATCTGAGACCCAGAGAATGGTCATATAGCAGCAAGCTAGTGGCAATGCTGAGAGGTCAACCCAGCCTCATGTTGTCAGGCAGGTCCTGTATCCACTGGACCATGCTACGTTCACCAAGCTACGGCTATAAAGGGTTATTCACAAAGTAATGCCCACTGTCGTCAGTCTTTAGTTACTGCAGCTTCCCTTCAAAAACGTATTTCACACTCCATCTCTTTTTTTCTCTCTCGGTCTGCCTGGGCTGCTATAAAAAAAAGATATCATAGACCGGGTGGCTTAAACAACAGAAATTTACTTTCCTACATTTATGGAGGCTAGAAGTCCAAGATGAAGGAATCGGCAGACTTGGGGTCTTATGAGAACTCTCTTCTTGGGTTGCAGATGTCCACCTTCTCACAGCCTCTCCTCTGTGCATGCACATGTGTGTGTAGGGGGAGAGAGAGAGAGAGAGAGAGAGAGAGAGAGAGATCTTGTCCCCCTTACAAATCTACAAATTCTATAGGATTGGGGCCAATCTTGAGACCTCATTTAACTTTAATTAGCACTAAAAGTTTTATTTCCAAATATAATCACAATGGTGCTAGGACTTGAACACATGAGTCTGAGGGAGGGGCACACACAATTCCATCCACAGCACTTTCCCAACCCACTACTTAGGAATCTGATTTTGCAACCCTTGAACTCCAGCTAGGCATTTGAAAAACATCAAACTGTATTGAGAATGTCATTTATTGTTTTCGAATACAGCAGGAGCAGGACAATTGCTACACTTATTCTTCCAGAGAACGCAAAGTATTCAATTAAGTCAACATATCCGACCCTAATTTACTATGTCTAAGTAAAGTGAGTCTTGAGCATCTGTTTTGTGTGAATAAGGAAAACAAAGAATTCAATGTACAACTTTTTAATTGTAATAATGTCTTGGATACAATATAGCAACTATTGTATGTTTCAATGTACTGTATGTTTTGTTAAAGTGAGATTCAACCCACATTTTTGCACTGGCTACCAGGCTGCCAATTAAATATTGATCGCCTGTGAGCTGAGTGTCCGATTGCAAAGAAGCCCAGCCACCTCATTACTGATAAGGTTAACTTAGTTAACTTTTGCTAGGTGCCTATGAGTCACTCCCAAAATTTAAAACACAAACACAAAACATGAGTGGAAGTATTCCCCAAATATGTGGTATGCCTCATGGCTTTCTCTGCCTACCATACCCCCTGGCCTAGTCACCTACCTGCAAAACATCTCTGTCCACTGCCAACCAGTCTCATTTTATGAGAAACAATCTTAGGAAGCTCAAAAACAAGAGTAACAACATGTTACTCTTTTGCCTGTTTGCAAATCTAGCAGAACTGCCTGCATTTGCATGCTGTAGGCATAGTTCTCCAATCCAACAATTGGAATGTGTTCTCATGTTTGAAGCTCTGAAAAGAAAGGAAAATAAAAGACCAAGTTTACCTCTCATGTAGGAAACAATCTGTTCTGCAGCTGGTGTTATTTGGAGACGGGCAACATGGAAGATGCTTTGTTTGTGCTCAGAGGTGTGTGAGGCTCTGCAACCCGCCATCCATCGGGGAGCCCTTGGTACAGGAAGCTGAACCACGGAGTCCCAAGAGGAGTTTGAGAAGCTTCCGCCTCTTCATCATCCCCCCAGGAAAACTTTTTCCACAAACTGTGGACTCCGACAAATGACTGAAATATATACATTCTTCTCATGGGCCTCAGGGAAAATACAACATGAACATAAATTTAATTGTTTAAGGGGCCAAAAATAAATAAATTTGGGTGTGCCAGACAGCATTATGGTGATGGTTCTCTTACTTAGTATTTGTGGAACCCAAGGCCTGTCTTGACTTTTAAGTGATTAACTGGTGAGTCTCACAGTAGGGCTCCAGCCCAGGTGTAGATAACTATGTTCAGTATTTGCATGCAAATGTATTCACTACAGAAACATAACAGTACTTATTGGTCAGTAACCATCCTAGTGGCTATTTTACAAACTGAAATTAGAATGTAGTATTTGGGGCTACATCGTGAAATAAAACCTTTCACCAAAATAAATTGCAAATTTAAGATGAAAAAATAAAAGGACTAGAGGAAAAAATGGACAGGTATTATATGATCTAAGGATGGCATGGTCTTTCTAAGTACAATACCAATGGTAGAAATTACAACAGCAATAAATTTGACTGCCTAAAAACTAAAAGCAATTAAACAAATAAAAGAAAATGAAATGAAACAGTAACAGCCACAAACATCACTAACACTAAAAAGTATATCAACAAAATTGAAAGCCTACAACCATCAGAGAAAAAAATGTTGAGAACACACAAAAAAATTAAAAGGTGAGTCTATTTAATGTACACAAAGCAACTTTGTCCACGAAAACCCTGGTGTGGTTCTGTCCTGCATGGCTGTCCCCTGGAACGGTCATCGTTTGACTCCATCCACCTCCTCTCCCACCCGTGTGCCACCGCCACCCGTGGGCAACCGGAGAGGAACACGAGCCCCTGAGGTCTCAGAACTATCTTCCAGCTGTAAACTAACAGCTAACAAAGATTATCATTGTAAGGTGAAAAATAATGAAAATGAGCACCAGTTTAAGAATGGTTAGTTTAAGGACTGGTGCAAAGCGTGAATCGCAAAAGCAGAAGCAGTGAACTAGGAAGATGGTCCAACTACAGGAACACTGGCAACTTTGAGAATATCTGTACAACCCATGGTCTCCCTCGGGGACTTTGAAACAATACCGCCTGCGGCTGGTGGCTGAAGGATGGTTCGGGGCTTGTGCATTTCAATGGATAGCACTTGGTCAGAGGGGGATGCAGAGTCAGAAGATGAAGAGGAGGTGAAACTCCTCAGTATATCTTCCACAAAAAGGTCAAACTGGCTGCTGACGATGGTGTTGTGATGATGATGGTGGCGGTGGTGGAGCAGAAGAAGGGGGAGGAGGAGCAGGAGAGGGAGAAGGAGAACTCCAGTAAAGGGATCCATGTGATACTTCAGACAAAATACACAAAAATCAAACCAGAACGAAAATGACTTAAAATCATCAACACTGAGATCAAAAGTTAAGAATCCTTTAAAAAACAGAGAAAAACTCCTAAAATGCCTTAAGAACCTAATTCTGTAGAAGATATTAAAGCAAATATGCAAGCAAGTAGAAAAAGGTGGTTTTCCTCCCAAAGTGGACGCAAAGTTCATCAATTATATGAAGAATTGCTTCCAAATGACTGGCCATGTGGCTCTTCAAGAGCTTTGGCAGCGGAGGGAGACTGTTTTGAGAAAATAGCTTAAACAGCTTGTTAAAAATGTCCATCTTATTTAATTTCTCTAACAGTTGATATCCGGCTGTTCTTTTTATAATGCAGAGTTAGAACATTCCCTACCTTGTCTGATAAATGCTCTCCAGGTTCCATTGCCAAGAATGTGTTGTCCAAAACGACTGTTTAGTTTTTAAAGACGGAACTCCACCCTTCACTTGGTTTTAAGCATATACGGAATGTTATGATAACACATAGTAGCAGCAGTGTCAGACAAATGGAAAGGATAAGGAGGCAAAACTATCTGTATATGTGAAATAAGCTCTGTATTATAATAAGGTTTTAAAAAATCAATGAGAAAAAAATGAGCACCCCAATAGAAAAATTTAATAATCAAAGAATATGATCAGAAAATGTATAAACACAGAAACCCAAATATTTGTTTTTTATAAAAGGATAATGTCTTAATAATCAAAAAATAAAAAATATAAGGATACATAATTTTTATTTATGAAATAGACAATTTAAAAAGAAATAATGGAACTCACTCTTGAAAGGACAGGGAGAGCCCTATAAACTTGGCAATCGATACAGTCTTTTTCAGTTAATACGTTCTCAGCAGAAATCAAAAGTCCTAAAATTTAGATTCCATTTGGCATTGAAGTTCCAAACATAACCTAAGAAATAATTGTAGATAAGCATAAAAATAAAGTTATTACATTCATAACATGGCTGTTCGTAACAGGCAAATACTATTGGGTAAGTTAACTAGCGAACATCTGTGCAATAGAATGTTCATGATTTAAGATTACATTGGAAAAGTGTTCACAGACTAAGTTGCATGGTAAGTTACTAAACAATATGATGTTATATCTTATAAACATTTAATACATATATATAAATAGACAAGGGATACATACTCATAGAAAAAAGCTAAAAGGATATAAACTAAAATGTCAGTCGTATCTATAATGAGATCAGAGATGATATTTATTTTGTTCTGTTTACTTTTCCATAGTTTCTAAATTTTCTTCAGATAACTTGTAACCTTCTAGAACAATGCAAAATGTTTTTCAATAGAATTTTACAAGCTTCAAGGAACAACCAACCGTCCAGCAAGCTTATTTTTCTCCCACCAAACAAAATGGCTTTCATTTACTCCTTCCAAAGATCACACTGCCTCTCTCTCTCCCCAACCTGTGTCCAACTCTGAAGTAATTTCCTTCACATCATGAAAAAATTATCCAAAACCCCAAGCTCACTCATTCAATTAACTCCCTGCCTCTTCCTTACTCAATATTCAATTAACATTGAATCATGTTAAGTCTTGCTATTTTAAAACGTACTCTGGCTAATCTGTTTTTTTAAACAACCAGCTCTTCTTTTTACTTCTGAGCCTCCGACATCTGAAGACAAGAGGGTGTTTGTAAACAAGACCCTCTGCGGTTCTCTTCAGCGACACCTCACCTTCCGTCCGATAGCCATTCTCGGGAGTCCAGTCAGGGGTGCAGAGCACCATAGAACAACTGGGAAGCTTCCAACTACCAGCAGGTAGCATACTGAGGAAAGCAGGGCATGGCCTAATGTGAAATGAAAATACCTGATACAGGTCAAGATCAAAATCCTTTTGAAAAATGAATCACCCCCACAGCTGTGTAGGAAGCACCCGGCAACCCAGGCGGTTCGGTATGGGGCTCTGGCCCCTGTCTGCAATCAGCCCCCTCTGTGACTTTGCACAAGCAGTTTAATTGCTCTGGGCATTAGTTACATCATTTCTAAAACTATAGTATCATTTCTAACATGACATTTAACTGATGGATGTTCATGTCCTTTTCAGCCCAAATTGTGTTATTCTAACAAGTCATTTAACTCTATCTAGCCAGCCGACCCCCCTTAAAGGAGCTCACAGCCCAGCATCACTACAAATAAACATTTCTTTTCATTGCTGTGCATACGGAAGATATTTAGCTTACCTCACAAACTATTTCAATGTTCTTCACATCTTATGATAATAGATTTCTTTGGCCATTTTCCTCTGGTTCCTTTATCCTTCATTTCCTTTTCTATCCCATTCATCTTCCCACATTGATTCAGGCTATTATGAGTCACTTGTTTATCTCTGCAGACTGGGGATCTGCCCTTTATTTTTTTAACCTGAGGGAAGTTAGTCATTTGAAATACTTTGATCTATTACAACTATTACATATGTTGTTATTTCGAGGTTAAAAAAAGAAGAAGAAGAAGAAGTGAGAAAACAGAAGAGCAAGAATGGTAAGAGATAGCGTAGGTGGCCCAAGAATGGGAATGACTTCCTGTGAAGTCTGCAAACCAAAACACAGACCACACCCCTAACTCTCTGATCAAGACAAAGGGGGAAAAAAAATAACTCTGAATGCCGGAGAGGCTGTGGATCACTCGTACATCCCTGCTGGGAATGCACAGTGGCACAGCCACTCTGGATCAGAGAGTGGGGCAGTTTCTCATAAAAATAACATACACTTACTAAATGGCTTAAAAAGTCTACTCTTGGGCATTTATGCCACAGAAATGGAAACTTACATTCACGCAAAAACATGTACGCAGATGTTCAGAGCAGCTTTATCCAACTGACATGACCTTCAGTGAGTGAATGGTTAAAGAAACTGTGATCCATCCAAACCAGGAACTACCACTCTGTAATACAAAGGAACAAACTACTGATGCACACAACAACTTGAATGGATCTGAAGGAAGATATACTTAGTAAAAAAAAAAAATTCAAAAGGTTACACCTGCATGATTCCATTTACAAAACATTCTTGAAATGACAGAACTATACAGATGGACAAGAGATGGGTGGTGGCCAGGGTTCATGGAAGTGGTGAGAGGTGGCTGCAGAGGGTAGCACCACGGGTTCCAGGGCCCTCACTGAGAGGACCACACAAATCTACGCAGGTGGTAAAATCACATCAAACTAAACAGACACAAATGAATGCAGGTAAAACTGGTGAAATCCAAATACGGTCATTGGGTTGTGTCAATATCAACCTAAACTTCCTGGTTTTTAGACTGTACTGTATTACACAAGATGTTGAAGAGAAAGAGGCACACACAGACAGAGAGCAACAACACATATATAAACAGTAAAGAGCTAGAATAAACTTACAGTATTTAATTTTTCCTGTAAAGCTTTCTCATCAAATAGAAATGCAAATCTCTGCTGGAGTCCACATTCTCCGAAATTTTAAATTATTCCTAACTTTAGGTGTTCTATTTTGTGGTGGTTGTCATGGTGATGTTTAAAGAAAAGAACTATAAAGTGCTATACAAAGATCCTATTTTCTCAAGTAGCTGGATTTTAGCATTTTCTTAGTATAGTATATGCCATTGGTTCCCCACCACATGGCTTGGCCACCTGAGGGGTCACCTGCATACAGAAATGCCAGGGACTTGACACTTCAGGAACAACCCTTACGCAATAAAGGACAAGGGTTAGTGGGTAACGCTGCATCTTCCTCCCCAGCAGTGGCATGACCCTGAAATGGAATCTACACCACCTCTCAAAGGATTCCCAGTGGGACTGAACCTCAGGTGACCACGGCAGTAATCTGCTCATGATCGCACCTTTTATTGGTTCTTCCTTCTTTCCCGTCTCACTCTCCCCTCTCCATCATTCCATCTTCCCAACAAGCCTCTTAGACCCATCTACTTGTGTCAGGGTCTGCTTTAAAGACCCAAATGCAGATGCTCACGGTGAGGACACTTGGCTGCAGATTCCAGGGCCTGGCCTCTCACAGAGATGCTACTTCCCCTAATCAATACCAAACTCAAAAACTGGCTGCCACAAGCTTCCTGCGGATTTAACAACATACGATTTGTGTATTTAAAACTGATGACAACGCCCTCAGGTGAAGGCAGTCTCGGACATTTCTGGAGCTTCTCTTCTATTTGCCGGGTAAGTAATATGGACACTGGCCAGTAGGAGGTTTAACACCTAGCTCGAGAGCCTTTTTCACAGATTTGCTGGAGCAAATCTGCATTCAGCACACATGTCTTTAGAAAGGTGCCATACTTGTGTTCTAGAGTCTAGAAGAAGACCATCTGGACCCACAGACCCAGCAATCCCGTCAAAAAGGCGGAGGTGTCGGCCAGTTTCCAAGAGCCTACCTCAGTGACTTAAGAAAGCCAGCTCACAGCAAACTATGGTCCACAAAACGAAGAAGTGAAAGGAGGCTTTGGGATCCTGAAAATCCTACTGAGTATAACCTACCTAGACTAATAACCAGCTACAGTCCTGTGAATTAGTATCTTGAATCTCTGAATCCTGGCTGATATCAAGGCTACCCCGACTCATACCATTTTCAATGGTTCTGCTATAAATACGTTTATGTCTCTGTGGCTAATTAAATAGGCAAATACCTAAGTATATTTTTAGAGACTTGGAGATAGAGTAGCTGAAAGGAAAATAGGCTGGGGTCTGAATATTTAGAACCCAGCTCTGCCTGTACCTGGGGGGTAAAGGGAGAGATGTTTTGGTCCATCCCTTGGACTTCCTGGGTGTCTGTTTACTTATCAGCAAAATGAAAGGTTTGAATTAGATGAGAAAGTAAAACCAAGCTCTGTTGCAGCTTGACAAGCCTGTGATTCTAGACAGTGTTTTTGTTTAGCAGAAATGAGATCCGCTGACAGTATTGCTATCCATGCACTGATTCATTTATCATTTACCAAACGTCCTCTATGCAGCTAGCACTTTGTAAGGAACACAAAAATGTCACCATGCATGAACAGATAGGACTGCTCCAGCCTCTGACACTACTCGGATGTTTCCCTTCCCCTTCCCTTCATGTTGGCTTCACTCATTCCACATTCAATGTCCCGGGACCCCTATCTAACAAGATAGATAAAGCCTCTGTCTCTGTGTTCATGATGGCAGGCACCAGGGGATGGCTGTCACCAGGAACTGCCCACCCACCAAGACGACTCACAATAGCAAACTGGCTTCACAGGAGATCAGGGTTCTCAAGGACGAGGGGCATTTGAATGCTAGATGACACGTGTCCTCCACATCTGCCTCCCTGAGCTCTCTGACACACATTGCAAACACATGGTGCATTAGCGGTGGGGGGTGGGAAGTATGGGGGCGAGGAGGAAATGTAGAGGGGAGAAGAATCATAACCTTCTTCCAGTTCTCTATGACTCTGGCTTAGGCAGAAGGAAGCTGAGTCCTAGGGTCTTTCGCACTAGTGGACAGATTGGTTTCCACTTCATTTTTCAGGATGTTCTCATGTAACAGCCAGGAAGAAGCTACTCAAGGACCTGGAAGTATAGATTGGAATCGCCTTTCTGGCTCTGTCAGTGTCTTATCACTATCATGTCCTCTAAGAGGCCAGCAGAGAAAAAGTCCAGGATGATATTCAGCATAAGGGTGCCATTCAGTGCCCAGGTCATGGGGTGCATGGGGAACTCGCCAGCGTTTTGAGGACGAACACTGCTGACTGTCCAGTCGGCAGAGGATTTGGCCTCCTCTGATTTGATGGCATCGGGCTGCCACAGATGCTCACACTTCGAGTTGGAAGTGCTCTGTTTCCGCCACTGCCCTTTGCTCCAACTCTCCTCTCATGAAGCACAGACTCAGTGTACCTGGGAGTCCGACATAAAAGAACCTTTGACATTTGCTCAACCCTCAAGTGAGTAAACCTAAACTTGGTACAGAAATGCAAAGAACTTAAAATAACCAAAATGAATTTGAAAAATATGTCAAAATGATCAAATTATACTTTTTAAGTATGTGTAGTTTATTTTAATTATATCTCTATAGAACTTGTTTTAAATGAGGGAAAATGCCGTCTGGCATCATGAACATCCCAGATATAGGCCCGTGCAAAGGCTTGGCCATGACATCGTTTGGGACTCAGTCCCTCCCGGCACCCACCCACCCAGACCAGAGGTAAGCACCAGCCTGCGTTTGGTGGTCATCATTTTCCTGCTGTTTTTAAAAATGTTTACTGTACATGTAGCTTACTTCTGTCAGTTTTTGACCTTTGTGCAAAAAAAAAACCCCATCATGTTCAACACATTCTTCTGTGACTTGCTTTTCTTGTTCTACTGTTTGTTGGTAATATTCACGCATGTTGGTGTCTGTAGTAGTAGTACATTTATTTTTGCTGCTGTATAGTATTCCAAAATGTTTTTATTCATTCTGGTCTTAATGTGTATTCATATAGTTTCCAGTGTTGCCCCGTTTCAAACATCACTGTCCTGAGGTCATGCACAAGAATCTCTTCTGGGTACATAACCATGGGCTTCCCAGTCATAGCCCATGTGCATCTCCCCCTTCATTAAAGAAGGTGCAGCTACTTTCCAAGGATTCGTGTCAGCTGACTCTCTCACCAGTAGTGTGTAAGAGACCTGGTTTGCTATACATCCTCAACAACACTTCATACCTGTAGGTTTTCCAATCTGAACACCACAAGTTGGTCTTTAATTTGCATTTCCATATATTAGCTCTTCGCATATCAGTTCTCCCTCCCAGATGTTCCCATCCTGAAAGGCAGGAAGCATGCATAATCAGCCTGGTGGCTCTAGCAGGCAGCAGAGTGGAGAGCACACAGGGCTGTTAATGCTAGAGGAATGAATAAATGATGCTGGCTCATGGGCTGCCTGATCCACAGGCTCAAAAGACAACAAAATAAGAGGCCAAGGTATGGCCCAGACTGGAGTGGCTTAGTTGGTTGGAGTGTCCTCCAGCAACTGAAAGGTCTCGGGCTCGATCCCCCATCCATGTATGTACAATCCCCAGGTCAGGCGTGCACGATCTCCAGTTCTAGCCCATACAGAAGGCAACCAACACATGTTTCTCTGTCTCCCTTCCTCTGTCTCTAAAAGCAATGAAAAAGTGTTTTGGGGTGAGGAGTTAAAAAAAATTTTTTTAAAGAAGAGGAAGCTAGGGTGTGGAAGAAGAGCAGTTGGTTGATCCCATCACTTCCCAAATAAGAGCTCACAGACCATGGCAGGAGAGGACACACACAAGGGAACCAAAGCACAGAGCTGGGAGGGAGGAATCTGGCCTTGTTTTGTGTTTCCTATCATCAAATCCTCTGTCACATGCATTGGGACCTCATGTTAGAACAGTAAGTGGAGCTGAGAATAGAGGGGGAAATGATGCTACCTCATCATCTCCCTCTGCTTAATAGACTGATTTTCACCCAGGGCTGAGAACAGGGATTGCAGGATCCTCTGCCACCTTGACGAACTTCCTCATCTAGAGACAATTTATTTGATTTTTTCCTCCATTTCTCAGGCCGAAACCAAAGATGGGCCCTTTCTGGAAGCTGGGCAGATGCTGAGTAAATCCTTTGAGAGCCTGAAATCAGCCATCCAGCGATGCTGTGCTGGACAAAGCCCTGATGGCACCCACTGAGCTGAGTGTTAGACCCCCACCACCTGCCTGTCTCCCTTCGGTCCCCCCCCCACCAGCCACTTAGTCCTCCCCAGCCACCAATGGCACATTCCTGGCAGCTGTCTCTTTGCAGAAATCTGCACCAAAATTAAACCCATCAAACTGTCAGCCCCGTTGTGGGGCTGCTCCCGTGTCAGCCCATGTCATGACAACTGATGATAGAAATGCTGCTATTCAGGCTTCATGGGGAGCGGCTGTTTCCTTTTATAAATCGATTTAAAAAGAAGCCTGAGCAAGGCGCTTGCTGTGTGGGGCATTGCAGGATGCTGAGGAAGGAAGGCAGGCTCAGTACCTGCTGGAGGTGGCACTTCCTCTGGAATTACAGAAGGAGGCTGGGGCGGGGGGCAGGGTTCCCAAAGGAACAGCCTTGGGAGGGAGGGAAGGAGGAACCAACCGGAGTCACCTCTTCTCCCTCCTGGGTCCCCTAAACACAACCCATCACATGCTTCTTTGTAAGCCCAATGTTTTGGCTGAGCTCACCTTAGTCTTGTATTCTCAGGAAGGCAGAGGGGTGCCCTTAAGGGTCTTTGTCCAAGACAACTCCAAAGCTTCCAAGAAACTGGTGATGTCCAGCCCTCCTGAGTACACTGGCACCAACAGCGTGGACGGAGGGCAGAACGGAGCTGAGGGTTTCTTATCCCAAACGCAGACAGGCACCCCTCTGAAAGGCCTGGGGCTCAGGACTGCTCAACAACAGAAATCCTGGGGGGACAACAACATTAACTGCTTTAATGTTGCATCCCTGCTGCTTTCAGCTACCCTGGCCCCTGCCCAGGAACACACACACGCACACACACGCACACAGTGTGTACACTTGTGGTGACTAAGTGGCCCAAGACACAGATGAAACATTCACATTCAGCATCTGGGCACGGAAGTGATAGTGTTACAGAATGGACCCCCACTTCTCCCGGGTCCCCCACTACTAGATTCACCTTGTCTGCCTCCAGGGAATTGGAATTATGGCTCTCAGTGCCAGAGTTTGATGAAAAGGAAAGGAACTATTTATTCAAAAGTTATACAAACTTAGAGTAATGACTTAATGTCTTCACTAAGATACCAAAGTCCCTTAAAACACCCACAAAACACACACACAGTCCTTCCTTCCCCGATTTGCCCGGTCAGGGGTACCATATTTCAGAAAACAAATAGAAGCCTGTAGCTCAGGTAGCCCCCAGTTCCTCCCAGTGACCGGTGCTCCCTGGGGGGCCTCCTGCAGTTCTCAGCACCATCAGCTGTGTTGCTGCTGCGATCTCCAGCTCTTAATTCAAACCCACATGGCACCTTCTCATGCCCACCAGCAATAGTCTTTTCACCCGCTTCTTTCCCTTCAAGGTCTTTCATTGTCTTTCCTGCTTCTTAAGCCATGTGGCAAAGGGAACCCCAACACCACGTGGTTCCAACAAAACTGTGTGGTTCTATTGTGCATGGCTGCCACACCTGGGTTTAAATCCCAGCGTGAATTTTCCTCTGCAGCCCATTTCCAACTCCTCCCACAACTGGCTACACCTGCCAGCATTCCTGTATTTTTCCAGCTTTTCTGAGCTACCATAGTAAGTCTGGGCAAGCATGGCCCTGTGGTGTGAAGCCAACCATCTCCAAGCTCTCCCACAGGGGCAGGTGCTGTAACCAGGGGGAGTTGCCTCCCAGTTACATCATGGATCAAAGTCACTCCTATCTCCCTGGCTCAAAGCACGGCCATGGCTACTTAACCTATCTATGAAACTAACCAACTGCTATAGATAGGTTAAATAACCATTTTTCAGTTATTGCAAAACTGATGATATGCAAAATAACTTTCAGTGGCCATGTGTCCCATCCCCCAGTTCAGACTTGTGGGGGTGAGGACATCCTATATTTTATAATTCCTGGACACCCCATGTTCTAGACCTCATTACAAATCCCTCTTTTGGTGGAGGCTGGCTGCACCCTGTTACAGTAGGAATCTTAGCATCTCTCCCCTTTGCCTCTCAGTTTAGGAAGGAGGAAGCTAAGCCCAGAGAAGTCAAGTAACCTTTCCAAAATTGTGCAGCTTGTGTTGGTCAGCACCCAGGTTTTACACCAGCTCCAGGGGCTTCTGCAGACATAAGAAGAGACTCTGAAGAGTAGCAATGTGATGATAATAGCAATACTAGCTTTCACTTACTGAGGGCATATCATAGACCAGACACTGTTCTAACAGCCTCGTGTTAATTGACATATTTACCACTCACAGAAACTCCATGAGTAGATGATAGTCCTATTATCTTCATATTTATGGCTGAGCAACCTGAGGGACCGAGAATTTATATAACTGTCTCAAGTCACACAGCCCCTATGTGTCGGGGCCCATTTGAAGGTAGGAGCCACCCCAAACCATGCCTTTAATCCTGTGGGTGTGCTGAGTGGAGGTCAAGAGACGTGCGTTCTAGACCTGCCTCTGCCACAGGCAAGTCCACTCACTCCAGCTGTCCCCAGTGGCTTCCAAAGGGGTGAGACATTTTGGGCCTGGCTGTGTCGTAGGTGTGTGATACTGGGCAAGTGTACAGTGAGGGTTTTAGATGCTCAAACCCTGCACATGTTAAAGGTCTTCAGAACTGGCCCTGGACCAGCTTCTGAGAAACAACCGCTGATAAGGGCAGTTAATGCTATCAATGTGATTTACTGTGGGGGCCTTGGACCACACTCCATCAGGCTGACCTCTGAGGGGTGGGCTGGAGACTGCATGGTTAGGGCCAGTCATGCAGGCACCACAAGCCCATGTGACTGACTCCCCAGTACATGCCCGGGACCCCAAGGCCCGAGTGCGCCTTCCTGGTTAGAACTTTCATGTGCTGTCACTCCTTATGGCTGAGGGAATAGTACCATCCCTTAACAACACAGGCAAATAACCACTCAAAGCTCACAGCTGGTTTTTCCTGGACTCTGTGCCTTGTGAGACTTTTTCTTTTCTGATTTTAATCTGTATCCTTTCTCTGTAATAAACTGCAACCACAAGTATAACAGTTATTTCTGAGTCCTGTGAGTCCTCTAACCAACTATCGAGCTGGAGAGTGTACTCAGTGACCCCTGACACACAAGTCAGCTCACTCCTCCGGCCCTCAGTAGCTCCACATGTTAAATGGGGAAGCTGACCTACAGCCCTAACTGATTTCCAAGGGTTCTTCTACTCTGTGTTAAACCCTACTTCACAGTTCTCTCTTTTCTTTTTCTCTTGGGTGCCCTATTTGCAGTCCCATCTGCTCTAGGGATTTCTCTGCTGCTGGTCCCCACTGTCACTCCCAAACAAAGGAACCTTTCCTGGCAAAGAAGAGGGTATCATCAGGTCTCAAAAAAGCCTGTGTTTCAAATGTGTTTCAAAGCCTGCTGACTAGGCCCCAGAACCCATTCTCACCTCTGTCCCTAGTAATGGAATCTTATTTTAGAAGCACACCTAGGAACCTGGAAAAAAAGAATAAATGGCTCAATTGGTATGAACTTAATGTTTGTGTCCTCCAAAATGTGTATGTTGAAACCCTACCAATGTGATGATAGTAGGTGGTACAATCCTTTTTTTTTTTTAATCCTCACCTGAGGACATACTTACTGACTTTAGAGAGAGGGGAAGGGGGGAAGAGAGAGGGAGAGAAACATCAATCAGTTGCCTCTTGTACACGCTTCAACTGGAGATCAAACCTGAAACCCAGGCATGCATCCTGACCGGGAATCAAACCTGCAACCTTTTGATTTGCAGGATGACACTCCAACAAACCGAGCCACACTGGCCAGGGCAGGAGGTATAATCCTTGGGAATTAATACGGGTTAAATGAGGTGATGAGGATGGAGCCCTAGTCAACGGGATGAGTGCCTTTCTAAGAGTCCTGAGAGAGCTTGCTTCCCTTCCCTGCTCTCCTTTGCATGAGGCTGCCAGAAGTCTGCAAGCCACGAGAGGATCCTCTCCAGAACCCAACCATGCTGGCACCCTCGGGCTTCCAGCTTTCAGAACTATGAGAAAGAGATTTCTGTTGTTTACAAGTCACCTAGTCCAGGGTCTTTTTTACAGCAGCCTGAACTAAGACACCAGCCTTCCTTGCAGCTGGAGGTGGCCATGTGACTAGATATTGACCAATAGTGTGTGAGCAAATGGGGGATGTGTGACTCCTGGGAGAGGCCTTAACAGATGAGTACACTTTCTTCTTCTCCCTCCCTCCTTCCTGTGCCTTCAATGCAGGCACAGATGGTGACGGCGGAGTCTGGAAGGCTTCTCTGTCCATCAGGAGAAAGCTGGGCTCTAGGGGAGGCAGAACAGGGAGATGGAAGGAGTCTAGATTCCATGCAGCCACCTGTCAGCACCAAACTGTCTCCACCATATTTCTTTTTCATGAGAAACAAATAGCATCCATCTTGTTGAAGCCATTATTATTTTGGATTTTCTACCACACACAGCTGAGCCTTTCCTAACCAATCTGATCCCACCTATTGCCTGTACAAGAAAGCAATGATGATTCATTTAAAAGCACTCTATTCATAATACTATCTTCTCATGTTTCCTACAAATCAAATTACCAAGAGACCAATTGGATTTTTCAAGTCTTTCAAAATGTTCTTTTTAGATGTTCTTGGTATTAAATAGTAACAGAATTTAAATGGCATCAACAAAACACACAGACGTGACTGTGATGATATGTTACATAAATCTGTGAGGGAAAGAACCTCACCAGAGCACACAGATGCAGCCGAAATGGGAAAACAACAAGACGCGTCTCATACATTCGCTTCTAGCTACTGCCGTCTCGTCCCAGGCAGCCACCTATTCAGATTCAGTGCATCCTCCCTGTTTCTAGGGAGAGTAACATCAACAGTGTGGGGAAGTAAAGGACTGGGAACTTTAATATTCCCATTCCCTGAACACCCATCGTCTCTAGACCCTGAGTTCCTTGCAAACAGAAGGTGAAGTTGTTTCTCATTCACAGTTCGTATCTCTTGTGCCAGAACATAGTTCTGGGCCTGAATTCAGGCACTGAATAAGCAAAATGTCAGGGGGCCTGGCTTGGAGCCCAGCTCCATCAGCTACATGAAGGTGACACTAACCACAGGACCCTTGAAAACACTCTCTTTTTTGTAACCATTTATTGAGCCCCTGATATGTGCCAGGTGCATGTTAAACACTTGACTTTCATCTTCTTTAATTTTCACAAAAACCTTATGAAGTATTAGTATTATCCCTAGTTTACAAATGAAGCAAATGAGCCACAAGGAAGTTCAATATCATGCCCAGAGCAATTCAGTTTCCAAGAAGCAGACCAAGGATTCGAACTCAGGAGTCTGACTCCAGAGTCCACGCATTTAACCTCACTCCACTGTGAGTGGGAAGCGTGACACAGATGTTGCTGTTGTTGCTACAGACTCAGAAGAAGGGACGGAACTAACGTTGGTAGGAAGTCTGTGTCTGGACCTGGACCAGAACTATGCTTGACATTTTCTCTATATTATTTCATTTCATTTACATAGAGACTGATTCCCAGTGCACGGATCAGTTCAATGAGACTCAGCAAAGCTCAATAAATCCCCCAAGGCCTCACAGCTGTACTGATAGCACCTGGAATTCATTTCGGGTCTCCCTGACTTCCAAGCTCATGTCCTTTTCAATTCCCAGTGCTACCTCCTGCCCAGGCAGCTGGAATGACCCCTCCCCACACAGGCTACCATGAACTCTTCCTGAAGAATGGACAATTTTGATTCTAACAGAAAGTGACTGCCACAGGCGAGAAAAGCTTTTTAGCTGTACTTATTAAAATCATTGACACCCCAACTCTTCCAAAAACATGTTCGAGGAATACAAAAGACCATGTAAAAGTTAATAAAATAATTATCATTAATAGGGGAAGAAGGTGTTGTTAATTAGCCTTAAAAAATCAGTTGGGTCTTGTTCTGGCACAGTGTGGTTGTGGGTCTGAGCTGCCATCAGACTTATAAGACGCAGAGTGGCTTTGCCCCAGTCCATGGTTACTCAGCTCTACGGAAGGGTGCCGGACTTGGGATCTAGCAGGGACAGTACTTTCAACTCATCGGGAGGTCCAGCGGCCACCCAAATGTACCCCTTTCCCCTCCACCCACGTGAGACAGGCATGGCTGCGAAGGGTGAGTCAGTTGTGTGTTTGTGGGGGTCACCTTGATGCAGGGCAGCACACAGCACCTTGGTTTCCCAGCAATCTCTTTCACCCCTCACCCTGTAGGCATAGGGTGTGCGTGCCAACTCTCAGCTCCCCGACCTAGATGAAGTGTCCCAGCTCAGGGACTTCACAGGGACAGCAGTCCCCATCGGTCTCACTTCTGTAGTTTCCACAGAACAACACTGTGAGAAGATGACTGTCTCTGAGGTCACCCACATCTGATGTCAACTCTCCCTTCTCCGGTGTCACATGAAGAGGTAAGAACACCCACATGGCTATGTTGTATCATATAAATTCTACCTCAGTAAGAACTGAGCTGAGAGTAACACAGCAACCAAACTAGTGTTTGCTTGAACACACAGGTTTGCTTTTCAGAGAGCAGAAGTCCAGGGAGGCAGCTTGAATTGGTGCAGCCTCCGAGGGCTGACTCCTGAGGGTGTGGACTTCCACCCATGCTTGTTGCCCTGTGGTTGCCACAGAGATACTCCATCTCCTGGTGTCCATCCGCAGGACAGGCAGAAGGAAGAGCCTGTAACAGGAAGCAGAGGCCTTCCTCCAAATTCCCAGCAGACATCCTCTCACATCTCATTGGCCCTCGCCTTATCACATGGCCACCATTAGCTATAAGGCAATGTAGGAAAGTGTTTTTAGCTAGGCACAGAGCTGCCCCAAACAAAGTGGGGTTCAGTTAAAAACAAATAAAGGAAGATTGGAAAGTGGGTAATTGGGCAGGTAATCAGCAATTTCCGTCACATATGGCAACCTTGAACGTGATTTTTCAAACCCAGCAGGCCCTGCACAATTTCAGGCAGTCTGCTTCATGCACTCAGGCCTCTTCCAGTGAGCACACTCCCTCCCCAGGCCCCAGCCACCTCCTGCTGTACCCACTACAGTGTGCTAAACAAACACAGATCTCTGTCCTCAGCACACTCCCCACCCCCATTCCAAAACCAGCCACCAGCCTTTTAGGGAAACCACCAAGGAATTTACATCCCAGACTCATTTTGGAGCTTCAGTAAGGGCTTGATTAGTACAGCCGGAATTGGGAGAGAATGCCCATGAGCACAACACTTCTCCCACCAGGTGAGGAGCACCGTGCCCTCAGGCAGGCCTCCAGATGGTTTGGTTTTCTTATTTTGCCAACCAGATGCTAGGCCCTATGTCATGCTTTAAACACAGAGTGACTACCGTGACCTAGATATTTCTTAAAGTATCTTGGAGCTCTCTGCAGAGTCCACATTAACCTAGTCCAGTCAAAGCTGACATAGCAGGCAGTGAGCTCCTAGGTGTGGGAGGCAGCCAAGAGGGTGGCCAGTCCTTCTAAAAGGCAGCAGGGTGCATGTGCATCAGAGAAAGACTGGGCACTCCTTCTGACTCTAAAAGTCAATGATGTGTGTGTTTCAGGTGTTCTTCAGCTACCCTCTTAAAACAGCATCAAGCAAGCGTTGTGGGACTCCCAACAAGAGCAGCAAACAGTCACAGCGTTCGAATATCGGGTTAAGGGAAATTCGGTGGTAAACTCGTCTTGTGGTTGACTAGCATGAAATTCTAGATAGTGCTCCTGGGCACCAGTTCAGATTTGTTTTTAAATCTCCTGAGAAAAGGTGCCTCATAGCAACTTTATGAAGGTGGTAAGTGTGATCTGGAGGTTGTTTCTCAGGGACTCCCCAAACCAGCTCAGATTTCTGAAGTTATGGATTGTAGGGACAAGAAAATATTGTGACTATTGTTAATTATAAAATTGACAAAAATAAAGCTAATCTCTCCTTTCCTTGGGGGGGGGATCTGAAAATTGGAATAGAAAACATTATTGAAGGCAAAAGAAGACAGCCTTAGCATAAAATTCTTTAAACTTTAATCCTAGAATTTTACAAGCTAAAAGTTCTATGAGGGAAATGCACAAGTTCCTAACATGGTCTGAATCAGACCCTCCTAATGTGCTTCAAAATCAAACCAAACCTGTACCACACTGGTGGGTTCTAAGCATGCGAGGAGTTTTGGGAAAGATAGATAAATATAATGTTTTGCTAGTGGGTGAATGCTTAGAAAATAATAACCCACATGTAGTAGGGTGACTATAGACATGGCTTCCATTACTCACCACTCCATATACCCACTGGGCTCCTCACCATGCAACTTAGAATCTCCTCCTTTCAAGAAATGGAGTCAATTTCTCCACCCTAGAATCTGGGCCAAGGCCTTCAGCCAATAGAACATGGCAGAAGGGACCATGTGTCCACCCCAAAACTGTATCTCAAAAGACCTGGCTCATTTCTGCTCTCTTTTAGAATATTACTGCTGCCTTGTGAATGGGGACAGGCAAGCCTGCTAAAGGATAAGTGATCTCATGGACAAGGGTCTACTGGTCCCAGCCAAGGCCATCCTAGATCAACCTACAGCCAGCCAACCTCCAAACGCATGAGCAAGGCCAGCTAAGATTGCTGTCTGACCCACAGCTGACCTCAGAGGCATGGAATCCATCCAGGAGCTCAAGAACCCATCAACTTCCAGGCAATAAATGTTTATTCTTTGAAGCCCCGGTCAGCAAACTTTGTCCACAAAGGGCCAGATGGTAAATGTTTGAGGCTTTACAAGCCACATATAATCTCTGTTGCATGTTCTTAAAAAAAAAAAAAACACTTAAAGATACGAAGTAATTCTTAACTTGTGAGTCTGACAAAAACATACTGTGAGATGCACTCAGCCGTGGGCCACAGTTCTCCAACCCTGGCTCTGAACAACTGAGCGTGGAACGGTTTGTTACACAGTGAGAGCTGACAAATATGCCACGTGTTTTGTTTGCGATTACATCTTATTTCCTTGCAAACAGAGACTAAACCATGAGGTTCATTGCCTCCTGGTTGGCTATGATTGGAAACCAAAAGAAGTCATTGATCAACTTTGAGTCTCAAAGCTGATTTTCTCAGTTGCTTTAATAAAACCACAGCCTGAAAAGCCAGTTTTTATGATGAGAAAGAGTACCAAGTTTCAGGAACTAGTGGCCAATATTATGGGATTCCAGAAAAGGGTACCACCATGAAATAGCAAAAAGTCAAATAAGACCAGTCTTACCTGCGTAGAAACTACCTTCTGACTCCAAAAATAAAAGGCAGTAGAAGACAGCCTTAGCGTAACTATTGCTGGAACTATTGCTGGAACAAACCGGAGTTGTTGTCATGCAGCAGAGGTCAGCAAGGAGCCAGGGACAGAGTTAGCCTGCCCCTTCCTCTGTGACCATGGAGTCATGTAAACCCAGTCCTCCAAACTTCTCCATGTCATTCCATGGAGCTACAAACAGAAGAAACAGGAAATAAGAAAGACTGAGCATTTTCTGAGTCATGCCTACAGAGAATGAATAGACCATTTAAATCATTGAATTAGACTGAGTTTACTGGATTGGACTAAATTTAGCTTTCCCTTGCTGTTCAGTGGATTGGAAACTTAACAGGAAGACAGATTCATTGTAAGAAGTATGTCTGTTAGGAGTCGAATTATATCCCCCAAAAAAGATATATTGAAATCCTAACCCCCAGTACCTGTGTGTGAATGTGAGTTTATTTGGGAATATACTGTCTTGACAGCTGTAATCAAATTAAGATAAGGCCACTGGAGGGAACCCTAATCCAATATGACTGTCATTATAATCAATGGAACATAGTATTGATTATAATCAATACTATGTCCTAACAGAAAGAGAAGACATAGACACACAGAGAGAAGAAAGTCATACGATGATGGAGGCAAAGATTGAAATTATGCAGCAAGGAAATACCTAGGATTGCTAATGACACCGGAAGTTAAGAGAAAGGCTTGAGCCAGACCCTCCCCCAGAGCCTGGGCGGAAGGCCCCAGGAGCCCAGCTGGGTCCTGCTGACACCTTGCTTTTAGACTTCCAGCCTCCAGAATTCCAAGGGAATAAATTCTCTTGTGTTAAACCACCCAGTTTGTGATACTTTCTTACATACAACAGCCACAGGAAACTAATACAAAGTCCACTCCTTTTTCAAGAAAGTAGCTGCATCTCCTAATTAACATCAATGATTATTCAACAGTATCCTTGAGTATTCATGAAAATCATCTAGAAAACAAACACTTCTGAACCCCACTCCCAGAGATTCTGCTTCACTTTGTATAATGGAATCCAAGACAATATCTTTGGCAAGCACCTCCTAGTGATTCTGATGAAGCAGATAGCAAAACCTTTCTTCAGAAGCAGCTGTTGGAAAGCCCCCAAAATTTAAAGTGGCAAGGAGATTTCATTCTTGCCTTGCCCACCCAGGAAGCTGTCCCAGGGTGGAGACCGGGTAAAGCAGGAGAGCTTATGCATAACGGTGCTCCTCGCCTGTGCCATCCCTCAGGGAGAAAGAAAAGCAGGGCAGAAGCAGCCTCACCTCTGGCCCTCTCTCAGCCTTCCCAAATTAGGACCCTGGACAAGACTCAGAAGAAAGGCACCCCCTGGTGGTTAGTTTTCCAGGTGCCCAGCACTGGGCAGCCAGCCAGCAGCTAAATGTCTCCCCCAGGTAAGTGGATGCCCTGTATCAATAAAGCAGGGCAATGGAACAACTTACTGCGATCTTGACTCACATGGCAATAAATATGACATCGGAACACAGAAGCGGAACATCCACAGGAAATAGCAACTGCCTTTTATGGGTCTTAAATTTCATAACAGAAGGGAAAATCACTACCAGGCTCTGAAAAGCTGAAACCAGAGTCTTATTTTCTTTTAATCTGTTTCAAAAGAAAGCAAGACAAAATTGTCAAATGCAGAGTTGAGCTAGGGGGAAGTTAAGAAGAGCCAAGCCATTTGGAAATAAAATACCTCTGTGTAGGTTTAAAAGGGAAAAAATTTGAGCAATGTAAATCAAAAGAAATTAAGATTTTTTAAATGCATTGGATTTTTAAATGCAGCCAACATCTAGTATTAAAATAAACTATGTTTTCTCCTTCCTTCCTCAACTCACTGATTAAATCACAAAATGGTAAAATAATGAATTTCAGAATTCAGTCCTGTGCCTCACTGATACCTATCATTTGCAAGCATCTGTGAATTCCTTATGAAATAATGTTGTAACTGCACTGAACATCTCTTATGTGTCAGGCCCTCATATATGCTATATCTGAAAAAGCCTACAAGGTAGTATTACTAATCACGCTTTCCAGATGAATAGTTGATGTTCAAAGTGGTGAAATAAGCTCACTAGCACTAATGAGAGAGCTAAGATTAAGTCTCAGCCTTCCTGACTCCAGAGCTCAGAGATAATCTTCTCGGATACTCACTTCTCAGAAGAACTTATCTCGAACCTCCATTTTCCACAATAAAAATAATTCTGGGAATGGGGAGTCACACTAACTGGGCATGCAGTCTCTCATTCAGGTCATGAAAATGTTCTAAAACTGGATTGTGGTAATGGTAAAGTTACTAAAAATCACTTAATTGTACACTTGAAATGGGCAACATTTATGATATACAAATTATACCTCAACAAAGCCAATAAGATACAATGTCAAAGCAAAATAATATATAGAAACCAAAAGGATAAGAATGTGATATGAGTCTAAGAGAGGTTGATTTGTTTCTCCATGAACTTGGGAAGAACAGTAAGGGTAGATCTACGGAGAGAAGGTTCTCACAGCAGAGTAGGCCCGGCATTTTATCACAAGGATAATCTGACAACTTCAGATTCCTTCTGTGGCTGAGTTTCTCTTCTCAGTTATAACCACTAGTACTTACATATGTACTTACATATGGTTCCTTATTTTTCCCTTCCTACCAAAACCTTTTTGCAGGCCTTTTGTTTATACTAACGTGTAAATGACTGATTTGTGTTTAAAGGGCCTCTCTTTTGGAGGAACTATATAATTTTAAAACTCCAAATATTCAAACATCCCCTC
Source organism: Tonatia bakeri (assembly GCA_004024845.1). Taxonomy (NCBI): domain Eukaryota; kingdom Metazoa; phylum Chordata; class Mammalia; order Chiroptera; family Phyllostomidae; genus Tonatia; species Tonatia bakeri. Next base: position 119,481 of record PVIA01002251.1, read on the forward strand.
TCTGCTAAAAAACACATTGGTACATTTCACTTAGACATCCAAGTCACTTCAAAATCAACATGCAAATTTTAAACCCATTATTGTATCTCAAATTATCCCACTAGTCAGGTTGTCTCCCCATTCTAAGTGCCCTAACTCTGCTTGTCACTCACATTTCCCTGGCTCCTGCCCCATCTGCTAAGAGAAGTCTCAGCCACTCATAAACTCCCCAACTTCAGGTTCTTCTGGAAAACTGCCAGGATTATGTCCTATGAGTTCTTGGATCACCTGAGGCTGTCACATGGCATCTACCATTTTTATCTTCTCCTGCTGCTACAACCCACTCCATTAAATATTCCTCATCCTTGGGGTACACCCACCCTTTTGCTATGGAACACCACTCCCGCTGTGCTATTCCTTTGCCAGCCAGCATCCTGCTCCATGGACACTTATGTGTCCTCTGGACATAACTGCCCACCAGAGACCTCCACTGGTGCATGGGAGACTTGGGGTACCAGCACTGCCTGTGCTCTATGTTGACGTTGGAGAGCTCCCCCTCCCCATCCCTGCACTACGCTGTTAGGAAGGTCCCAAATCAGACTTCTTCCCTCCTACTTCCCATGGAAAGAAATCCACAATGAAATCCAGGGGTGTTATCTGAACAAGATCTTCTATTTGGAAGAACCACCAAAAAAACTGTCCTCCTTTAATAAATGGAAATATCACCAAATGGGCCATTTTTAATCTTGATGGCCAATCCATCCAAGTGCTTTGCATTATGTCACCTAAAACAAAATCACACTGGAGCCAGCTCTTATAGTTCAACCTGCAGTGACCTGTCCCACTCCAGTGAAGCCTCAAATTACCCCAGTGGCCAGAGGCCAGAGAAATTAATCCAAAATTGCTTTAGATAACCCAAGTGCAGGGCAAGCATCGGAACAGGAGAGAATGCTGCACAAAGCTCCTTAGTAATAGGGCTTCTTTAGGAAATCCAATAATACTTCTGCAAAGGTAATCCCAAAAGACAATTGACAGACAATTATGTCAATTATTCTTTTTTAATCAGTATATTAGCATTCTGGGAAGCGGCACTCCTTGTTGATCTGGATGGATTTTTTATTTTTGTCTTTGTTTTTTCTTCTCTGAATTTAATCCTGAGCAACCCTCCAAGTCTTGCTTTTTAAATAAATTATTCTCTAGCAGCAAGCACTTTTAAAAAATCAGACACAGTCCAAAGAAAAAACAAAATTTGTTGATTTCATTTATGCCTCCCCCGGTTCTAAGGGGTCCAACACTGCCATTTATAGGCCCCACCTATGATCTGTTGGGAGCATGTATTTACTTGCATTTCCTCCTTGCACTTGCACGCTTTCATCCTGGGGATTTCCAGGCCCCGTGTTATTCATTGCTCCTTTCTGTGCAGACAGGATTTGCAATGTATTTTTTTTAAAAACAGATTTCATGCTTTTGTTTCAATTACTCTTTTGAGAAGGAAACCAGGTGAGGTTTTGGGGATTACCTATCATGTCTTAGGAAATGAGAAGAAAATGTAACCGATAAGTAGTGTTATTGTGCCAAGATCCCACCCATCGGGACACCAGATGAAACAACTAAGTACAATTCCCTGCCCCGACATTCGCAAGCTGACAACCCATCATCTCTGCAAAGGGGCTCAAGCAGAAGCAGACTAACAGCCACCGGGATAATTTCTCAAGCACCTTACACTCTGTGCATCCTGCTTAAAGAGCATGCTGGCATGGTTTTGACTTTGTAAAAGGTGAAAGTCTAGCTGGGAAAGTCAAGTCAACAGACAGGAAACAAGGCGGGAATAAGGAAGTGACGCTAAGTTACAGGGGGCTGATGCTTAGAAAACCAGGAGTGTGGAAAACTGAAGGTGGGTCAGAGAAGGCTTTGGGAAAAGGTGGGTCTTGAGCTGGGTCTTGAATGAGCACATCAAAAGAGGTAGAAGGGAAGAGGGAAAGCATTTAGTGGGTAAGCAATTAGAGAAAAGGTGGAAAGGAAGCTGGTACAAGTGGCAGGGAGAGATGGAATCGGTCAAGGGCCAGGAAGGAGAAAGTAAGCCTGCTCGGACAGGGCAGAGAGCAGGGTGGAAAACCATGCCGTCTGCAGAGGTGATGGCAGTCATAAGAAACCACGTGGGGTTGGGAGCATGGGTCTCCCAGGCCAGCAACCATAGGGAACTGTTGTAAGCCCTGAGCCTTAAGGCACAAGGAGAGAGTGTGAGTACCAGGACCCAGAGGGGGCAACTGTCTGGAGAAGGACACCTGGCAACATCTGGGTCTTCATGGTGGGAGGCAACCCCTGCCCCAAACAGAGAGCCTGCAGGGAGAGAGCCAGAGGAGGGCCCAGCCTGACCAATCGCAGCTGTTGCCGTGCTCCAGTCGTTGCTCGGTGCAGACGAAGACGAAGCGGATGCCCGAGAATCCACTGGTGGCTGTAAAGATGACCCGTGGACTCCTGGGTGGAGAAAGGCAGAGAGTGGGCAGACAAATCACTGGCAGGCAGTGCAACAAAGTCCTGTAGCAACTCCACCAGGACATGATAGCTTCTAGGCCAAGTGTAATAGATGAGGCCCCCTGAACAGGTGAACTACAGTCGGTCCTCTGGTTCCCCACGTCTCTGCTCAAATATTAAATGAGCCCCCCACAATGCCAAACACATTCCAACACATCACCCCTGTTTTATTTCCCTCACAGCCCTCATCTGAAACAGTCCTGTTCCCTTGTCAGGTATTAGCATCTGCCCCTGGGAGAATGCAAGCTTCCCCGGAACCTCCCTTTTTGGTCACTGTTCTCCCAGCACCGAGAACAAGACCTATGGGGACCCCACCTGCTGAAATCCAGACAAAGATTCCCTCATGGACAAGAACAAAACCCACGAGCCCAAGATACAAACTGTGCTCAAAGCAACCTCAAGTCTATGAAGGAGCAGCCAGGGAGAAGACAAGACATGGGAAGGAGAGAAAAAAAGAAAAAGCTTGTTTTTTCCCAAATACCACAGGTGGTCACAGCAGGTGGCCAAAAAGTATGAGAGTTCAAGCTCTATACTACTTCTTTAATGGAGAGCTGGAGAGAGCCACCAACTTGGCAGCCCAGCCACCGCCTAAGTGGCCCTTTTTGCTGAAGCACCCAGGGCAGATCACAGAGCTCAGAGGGCCTTTCCGGTTGCAGGGCCCCCAGCCATACATGGGTTTGTGCTGCACCCAGTTCCTGGGGGAGGAAGCTCTGTTCTGACATCAAACAGTCCGTCAGCATCACTGTTCCAGAAACTGCTGGCATGATGAGTGGGCCGCACAAAGGTAGCGGGTAACGATTAGCTCATCTCTAATTATATGGGATTTACGATTAGGCAGCAAGTTTATTTTGGAACACGGCAATAACAAGACACACAGCACTGGCGAGGACGAGGGGGTGGAGTTCTAGATTGCCCTTTAGAATATAATAGCTTGTCATCGCCATGGAAACCAGCTCCCTGGGAGTTTGCAGGCACCTTATTCTATAATTATAAGAGAGATCTGATAAGGGCTGGGGGGATGGTGGAGTGTGTGTGTGTGTTTCTTTATAAATTGTATTCGGTGGCTGAAAATAGAAGAACCTGGGGAACAAAGCCTGTTATTAACCACCATCTGCTAAGAGGCGTCTATACTTCAGCTGCCTGGAGAGCCTCTTCCTGTAAGTTCTGCACATGTGCCCAGCATGCCAGGGGTCCATCAGGACTCCATGTGCCCAGAATGGAAGGGTACGTCCAGGCAAACCAGGGGATAATGTGGCTGCCAGCTGAAACGGCCTATTCCAGAGCTTTGGGATGGACAGCACCCACTGTCTGAGTGCTGACCGCTCAGGTTCCCCACCCCAGGAATCTGCACGGCCCCTTCCCTCTGCCCCTTCAACCCTCATTCCCAGATCTCAGGTCGAAGTGGAACCACAGCCACCCCAATCATGGAGCCTGTGCTTGAGCAACCATCTTAAGCATTCTGGACCTCTGTTCTTTGGAGATGAAAGGTTGCTAGGAGGACTAATCAAAATAATAAAGATGAGGGGGCATGTGTGGCAAACCACAAAGTTTACTGTACAAGCTGGCCTCTCTGAAGAACTGAGTCAAACTTACTTTGGGAGAAAATCATTTAAAAAGCAAGCCCCCTATTTTCCAGTTGAATGACTTCATCAGTAACTCCACAGTAGATATTAAAGAAAACAGGAATGCCCTGTGATATTAATAATACAAAAATACCTCCCATTTATATAGCATTTTATAGCTTAAAAGTGTTTTCACCATGTTTTATGGCGGCTGCAGGCTGCCCTAATGGAGAGAGCGCACTCTGGGTTGATTCATTTATAAGGAAGCCCAGGCAGTTTGGAAAGCTTCTTTTCTAAAGGGTCTTCCCTTTTTAAAATGGGGCCACAGCCATTAAAAACTGAAGCCTACCAGTGTTGAGTATGTCTATGTATGTTAAGGGCTCTGAGTCAATAAAAGCACCAGGAGCTGTTTTCTAAAGCTATTCAAACTCTAAAGAGTCCATCCAGTTGCCCTCTAAAAGCAGGAAATGAGTGAGAAAAATAGAGAATGCTCCATTCTCTTCATGACCATAGTCAGCCTACTGTCTGGAATTAATATTCTTTAAAAGCCAGAAACACATTTGGGTGGATCACTATCACATTGCTCCCACTACTATGTACCACTCCCATGGATCACCCATCACTTCTGGAAGCAGGAGTGTTCACTGCTTATTGTCTGCCAACCATTAGTATTACATATGTTTCCAAGTAATAGAATCCCAAATTAACAGTGGCTAAAATGAGATTATAATGTATTTATTTCCCAGGTAAAGCTCCAGAGGTAAACAGCCCAGAGCTGATATGGGGAGTCTGCTCATGGACCCAGCTCATCACTCACCATCCCCATGGCCTGGCCTCATCCTCATGGTCCACCAAGGCAGCTAGGGCACTGGCTCTCACAATCACATCCCAGGAAGCTGGATGGAGAAGACACAAAGAACAGGGGGACAGAAAGCGCAAGCTACCTACCTTTTAAAGAAGGTTCTTAGGAGCTTCCATATAAAAATCCTGATCACATTCCATCCACTTACAGTAGGGGGTTGTAGAAGCAGGGGGTGCATATTAGGGGACAACCAACAGTCTCCACCCATGTCTTTTACACTTTGACTCTGCCCCTACATCACTTTTCAGCAGGTGACACAGGTCATCCTCAATTACAGGTTCAACTACATGGAGCCAGGAAGTTTCTCTATGGCCTAAACTAACCTGAGCCATTGAACTAAGTTACCCAACAAACACCATCTATGCTCATGAATGCACAGCCCCATTGTAGGAGTGAAGATGTAGTTCGAACCCCACTCCTATCCTCAAGGAACTTACCTTCTTCTGTGGTTCTCCTCTTCGTCTCTCATCAGAAGATACCAGAATCTCAAAACCCAGAGTTGACAACAGCCAGAAACCCAACCCAACCTGATCTGAGCAAAAGCAGGGACTTACTGGAAAGATGAAGGGATATCTCACGGAGGCTAAGAAAGCAGGCACATGTGTCTGGACCTCAGGAGGACTGGAATGCGGCACTGCAAAGCCGTGCAGGCTCTCTCTCTGCATGTGGCTCTTTCTTGCTGGTGGCCTGCTTTTCCTGTGGAGGGGACATTGGAGCTGCCAATAGTTTTAAAGGTTTCCATCTGACAGCTTCAGCCACTTATGGGAAGGAGTGACTAGAAGGTCACTCTCCAGCTCAAAGTCAAGAAACACCAGGAAGTCAGCTTAGTCAGGTGCTGATCCCAAGATAATCAGGTGTACCCAGGTGGGCAAGGCCAACTGAACCACGTGGAAGAGGCAGGAGAAGGAAGTTCTTCCAAACAAGTAGTTGGTAGGACAGCTTAAACCAACAGGTATCCATGGCAACAGTCATTCTCCAAGCTCCAATGATTGATTTTCACAATAGGTCAAAATTCTCTGGGAAACAGCCACAGAGCAGTTGTCAGTGGTCACTTGTGAGGCTCTGCCCACCAGGTGTCCAGGGGCCCATGGCACCTCTCTACCTGCTTGTGTTCCCTGAAGAAATAAGCTTGCTGCCCATCGCTCCAAGGGATAGATACGGGAGCCCTTCTGGGAAATGATGGCCTCGTCCAGGGATGTGGGCACCGCCAAATCAGTGAGATTTCAGACACTCAGGAAAGTATCAAACTAGGTCATTTTGTCCTCCACCACAAATTTTAGAACAGACACAGGAAAGAGACCTCTTGAAAAGTGAGCCCAAAGGCTGTCACATCTGCCCAGGAGAATACAGTGCCTGGGTACACACACATCGCAGGATGATGAAGCCCCTGAGGCACTCTGAAAATCCTCTGTGTTCCCATCTCACCATTCAACACCTGGGAATCTTGGGAAGCAGGTCAAATTAATCACTCATGAAAACATTTTAAAACGTACCCTCTTCCCAGAATGACTGACCCTGTAGCTGCCATCTTGATATGTGGCATTAAATGACCACTGAGGTCATGCAAGACATGCTCATTTTCACATCAGTTCTCAGGACACTTGGGATCTCACGTCCATCATTTTCCTTCAGCTCTTTTCAAGAGTAAAATAAAACAGAAAGGTTAAACATACCAATTCCATCACCCAAGTATTCATTATTAAAAAATATTCATGGATGTTGCTAGAGTCTCTCTGTTTTTTCATAAGTAGCTCCCTTTAGAAAAGCTTTGCTGCTAATCCTAAGGTCCCAGAACAGCAGTCCCCTAACACCCGCGTCACTTAGTGACAGGACAGCAGGAGAAAACCAGAGGTCACTAGAGGCACTCACTTCTTTGCAGGAACTCGGGGCCCTCACTAGATAGTTTACCCAGGCTGCACTGTGTGACCTTCGGGAGCTAAACCCCGAGCCTTCCTTCACTGGGGAGCATCATAGCAATCAGCTTTGGGAAAGCAACATTGAATTCCACCTAAGAGTTTAGAGTTCAAGCCACAGCTCCATTACTTTTTATGAAACCTAAAGTTATGTAACCTTTTTCCTGCTTGCTTGCTGACCACTAAAATAGAAGAATACCTACCTCCAGGATCAGATCTTAGTATATGAAAGTACTTTTTAACTGAAGATAAAATGAAATATGTTGAATTCTCTGGTATCGTGAACACTGGTATAAAAGGCGTGGCTATTGAAATGAAGTATTGCGTACAAGCAGACCTAATGCAAAGAGGCGATAACTTATATGGCTTTTCCAATTGCTAAGTAGAGTAAAAATCACAGGTCGGCCATCAGAAACAGAGCCAGGGTTGAACTCCCAGTTCCCATCTGCTTTGTTCTGTTCCTGGAGAAGCCACTTCATTGAACTCCTTCAAGGGCCAAGTCATCATAGTTTATGAATTAAACGTGCATTTTTTTGTTTGTTTTAAAAAATGAGACATGATATTAAAAAAAATTTCTTTTCACTTTACATCACTGCTGCCTATGCCTAATGTATACATTCTGAAAATAAAATCCATTTCACTTCTACTTTTAAAAACCCCTCATATCTGCCTCATCTCTGGCCTTTGAAACCAGGCTGACATGCCTTTGAGCCAAGGACACACACACACAGGCAGCTGCAGACACCCACGTTCACCCACAAGAAATACTCTGAGCTGCTCTTCTTTGCCTCTGACCTGCTTTCTCCTCAAAACCTCATCTCCACCACTCAGTGACCTCCTGGCTCTTCAATTCCATCTTCAGTCCTGCCTCTGGACTTGGCAACCTGTTTATTCAGAAAGTACGTATTGAGGGCCCACCCTGTGCCAGGCACTGTTTGTTCACAGTGAACAGAATCCTGGAAAACCTGTGGCCCCTAAATCACAGTTTCAATTACTGCTGACTCCTAATGTTAGAATCTTGGTTTCCTCTGGTGGGTTCTGATCTGTCAGGATCTGGCATGGTTTGGTCTCTTGGGCCTCAAATGTCAATTAAATCATCAAGAAGAGGAGAATTTGAACATAAATGCCACATAGAACTTTCAAGAAGCCAGGTCCGATAAAATCCAACAAACTATAACAGGCACATAAATCCAGAAAACACAGGCACTTCAGTCCCCACAGCCTCCTTCCGGGGACTGTCAATAGGAAGTGATCAGTCAAGGTCATCTCAAGCCCTCTGACCCCTCCTCTAGACTGCTAAGCCAGGCTGGCTTCCTTTCCCTCTAAAATTATCTTGGATGTGTCCTTTACATCCCACAGGCTGTTCTTTAAAGCAGGAGTTCTAAGTAATTGAAACACCAGATTTACTCATGTTCAATTTCTAGCAATTTTGACGCTCTATCTTTGTCTCTGAACAATGGTTTAAGGTTAAAAAATAAGTAAAGATCTTCATTTCTCGGACCAGTCTGAAAATTAGCCACTAGGTGGTAGGTTTTGTCAGTTTGCCTTTCCTATACTTTAAAATGGTTTTTAGTTTGGCACAATGCAGAATTTTAAAAGAATAGCAGAGCTTTCAGGTTAAGTTGGAGGCTAGCTGGTGACTCTGGATGTAAATGCCCCAAGCAGCACATCAAATTCTGATAAAAGCAAGAGATGCAAAGTTGCTATAACACTGGAAACAAATGAAAATAATTCTCCAAGAAGAATTTACAATAACTAAACTATACATGAAGCTCTGGGGGGGGGAGGAAGAGCAGAGAAAGGAAGTTGAAAGGGATGTATGTACCCCCATTTCACTGCAAACACCCACCACAGGGACAGGAGGCCTTTGCTACCTGTAAAGCAGGTAGCCTCTTCCTACTGTAATGAAACCACTTTCAGAAATGACCGTGTTTCTTTCATAGTGTACTCATCATTAGTGCTGCATACAAATATTTCTCTCTCTCCTCCTGAGTATATGATCAGATTGCACTTTCCCAACCCCCTGAAGATTAAACATAGACATGTGACTCACTTTGGCCAGAGAAAAGTGAAGTGTGTCACTTCTGCATGGAAGCTTTAGCACCCACTGCACAATTAGCCACACTCCTCTTGCTTCTGCTACAGTGACCAGAAGCTCTTCAGATGGTGGCTGCTCCAACAGCCTGGATCCTAGAGTGATCCTGGAATGCCATGGTGGACATTCAGCAGGGATAAGGGACAAACCTATGGTGTTAAAGAACTGAGCATTGGGGGTTGTTTATTACTGTAGCATGGCCTTGCCTATGCTGACCACTACTCAAATATCCTGAACTTTGCCAGATATTCCTCAAAAAATACCTGACCCCCAGTGGAAGCAAGGGTGAAAAATATGCATCTCATCTTTTAAGAAATCAAAATTATTTACATTTTATATTTTTATTTTGAAAACTGTTCTTTTGTTTTATAATTACTACATAGAGCATGACTTGGCAGATTTTTCTATAAAGGACCAGAAAGTATAACAATCAAAGCCAGAGAATAAATTAATTTCAACAGTTTTAGAGTGTCTGTTAATTAAATAACTGTACTGGCCCCACAGGGAGAGAAATGGTATAGTCAAACTAAGAAATTCATCATAAAGGGAATTAGGAAGGAGGTGTTTTTTCCCTAAGTGAGAGCCATTAAATCTTTTTTATTTCATCATGGTTAGATACTTACTCCAAGAAATGCAGCATGTGCTGAGGTCACAAAAATGCAATACACAAAATCATCCAAAAACACATTTTCCTGGGTACTTGACAAAAATATTTAATGTGTCTTTTTGTTAAATTTTCAGCTAAATATACTGGAAAACAATTTATTATATGATACAAATGTAACCTTTTTCTTAAAAGGCAATAATTTATATCAAGTACTTAAATTTTCTCATAATGAAATAAGGGCCAACTTCTTATTTTGCACAGTGAATAATATGACTGCAGAAATCAGTGAATAAAATAGAGATGGGATTCTGGCACCATTGGCCATTGTAGAAGAGTGTACCATTAGCCAATATTTTTTTCTTCCTCTTTCTTCCTTGCCAAAGTCCTCCACAGTTTACCTCCCCATTCCATTGATGTGAGGCTCAGCTGTGTGACTTGCTTTTGCCAGTGGAATGTAGACAGAAGAAACTTTGGCATTTCAGAGTAGAGGCTTTTAACCATTTTAGAATTAAAATAGAGTTTGTTCCTAATAGTAGAATTGCTGAATTATAGGTATGCTTGTGTTCAACTTTATAAAAAGTATACTTTAAAATACACATTTAACAAAATTTAGAGAAATTCTTTAGACATCAAAATTACAAACACAAAACAAGAAAGAAAAGATGAGATACAAAATAATCGGTTAATAATCCAAAATCTGACAAGGATAGAAAGAAAACACAGACCAATCTCATTTATGAATATAGGTTTTAAATTATAAATAAAATATAAGCAATTTACATCTAAAAGTACATAATGATAATACACCATTACCAAGTTGACTTTACTCCAGGAATGCAAGCCTGATTAAATATTAACAAAAATGCATATAATTTAGAAAATGAGTCAAAACATAAAAGTATATGATTATCTCAATCAGTATTGAAAAGATACTTGATAATAGTCAGAATCTATTTCTCATGTTTTTTTTACAGACCCTCTTTATGAAATGATACTAAAAAAACAGATTCTTAACATGATGAAAAGCATTCACATTACATCAGAAAAATAGAATGCTTGCTTTCATTATTCAAATTAGTTTGGGGATTTAAAATCTAGATATTAAGAGAGTGAAAGCGAGGTATAAATATTATAAAAGAGACAAAAATTTCAAAGGAGAAAACTTATTTGGGGATGACCTGACTTGCAAATGACTTTTCACCTAGATAACACAGAACTAAAAATCTACTATGGGGTGACTTCTGACCAAGATGGAGGCGTAGGCAGACACACTGTGCCTCCTGGCACAACCAAAATAAGGTCAGCAACAATTTAGAAACAAGATAACAACCAGATCTGGCAGGAAATTGAACTGTATGGAAGTCGGACAACCAAAGAGTTAAAATATACACATTCATCCAGACTGGTAGGAAAGGCACAGTTAGGCAGCCAGGCAGAGAGGGGTCGCAGTACAAAAAATGGTAGCACTGGGTGAGTAAGGCATCCTGAGCACAAGACTGCAGCGGGTGGACCCTGGGCACGCAGGTGGCTGGCAGACCCAGCAAGGCGGGGATTATGAAGGGAGGAATTGGGCACAAGGTAGCTGGCTGTCCTGGCAGCCCCACATTCATGCACAGATAAACCAGGCAAAATTGGGCAGTGAGGCAGACCGTGCAACCCAGGGTACCAGCGCCGGGAAATAGAACATCAGGGCACTGATTGAAAACACCTGTGGGGATTGAGGAGCAGGGAGAGACACCCAGCCTCACAGGAGAGTGCGTTGGAGAGACCCACAAGGTCCTAGAATGTACACAAGCTCGCCCACATGGGAATCAGCACCAGAAAGGTCCAGTTTGCTTGGGGGAAGTGATGGAAGGGTCTGAAGTCTGATGAAGAGTGGAACAAGCGCCATTGTTCCCTCTTGGACCCCGCCCCCACATATAGCATCACAACCCAGCAACTGAGTTGCCCCACCCTGGTGAACAGCTAAGGCTCCGCCCCTCACTATGTAACAGGTACAACAGACAAAAAAAAAAAAAGGCCCAAACAGAAGAACAGATCAAAGCACCAGAGTAAATACAACTAAGAGACCAAGAGATAGCCAACCTATCAGATGCACAGTTCAAAGCACTGGTGATCAGGATGCTCACAGAATTGGTTGAATTCGGTCGCAAATTCGATGAAAAAATGAAGGCTACAATAAGTGAAATGAAGGAAAATGCACAGGGAACCAATATTGAGGGAAAGAAAACTGGGACTCAAAACAATAGAGTGGACCAGAAGAAAGAAAGAAACAACCACACAGAAAAGAATGAAGCAACAAGAATTCAAAAAAATGAGGAGAGGCTTAGGAACCTCCAAGATATCTTTAAACATTCCAGCATCCAAATTATAGGGGTGCCAGAAGGGGAAGAGGAGGAGCAACAAGTAGAAAACTTATTTGAACAAATAATAAAGGAGAACTTCCCCAATAGGGCAAAGGAAATAGAATTCTAGGAAGCCCAGCAAGCTCAGAGAGTCCCAAAGAAGGTGGACCCAGGAGGAACACACCAAGGCACATCATAATTACATTAGCCAAGGTAAAAATGAAGGAGAAAATCCTAGAAGCAGAAAGAGATAAGGAGAAAGTAACCTACAAAGGAGTTCCCATCAGACTGTCAGCTGATTTCTCAAAAGAGACCTTGCAGGCAAGAAGGGGCTAGAAAGAAGTATTTGATGTTATGAAAGGCAAGTACCTACATCCAAGTTTGCTCTATCCAGCAGAGCTTTCATTTAGAATGGAAGGGCAGATAAAGTGCTTCTCAGATAAGGCCAAGTTAAAGGAGTTCATCATCACCAAGCCCTTATTTTAGGAAATGTTAAAGGGACTTATCTAAGAAAAAGAAGATAAAAAATATGCATAGTAAAATGACAGCAATCTCACAATTATTAACAACCATGCCTAAAACAAAAACAAAAACAAACTAAGCAATCAACTAGAACAGGAACAGAACCACAGAAATAGAGATCACATGGAGGGTTAGCGACAGGGGAGTGGGAGGAGGAGAGAGGGGGAAAGGTATGGAGAATAAGTAGCACAGATGGTAGGTAGAAAATTGACAGGGGGAGGGTAAGAACAGTATAGGAAATGTAGAAGCTAAAGAACTTATGACACATGGACATGAACTAAAGGGGGGAATGTGGGTGGGAGAGGGTATGCAGGGTAGAGGGGAATGAAGGGGGGAAATGGGATAACTGTAATAGCATAATCAATAAAATATATTTAAAAATAAAATAAAATAAAATAAATCTACTATGGTACAATTACTGTTAAAAAATCTCACCATAATGGAGACAGATACACATACCAGCTCCTGAAAGGTGCTCGGCAAAGTCCCTTTGTCCTACAGTGTTGGCACAGTGTCCTTAGTGGGGCAACAGGCAGCACTGAAAACTGGTCACATCTTCAGAGAGTACAGGCCGTTCACCCCTCTTTCTCATGCTCACGGACATAACTTTATTGGATGAAATAGGAGATGGAATTGCCTAACATTTACATCACTATCGCTTCCCTTTTCTTTTTCTACCTCTATTTTTTTCTGTCAGAACAGACATTTGAATTCGTGTACTTCAAATGCATACATACTCTGACATCATTATAATAAAACCATATCTAATTATGCCCATATGTAGATAATGCTTTTACCTGATGCCAAGCCTGATGCGAAAGTCAGCCCTGCTACAAACTCCACCTCCCAACAAATGATATTCTCACACCAAAACTATTATTGAAAAGAATTAGAATTTGCTAGGATGTTGATAGTGGGGGAGGTGTTATGGGTACAGGAATGGGGGGGTATATGGGAACTTTCTGTGCTTTCTACTCAATGTTACTGTGAACCTATCCTGCTCTAAAAATAAATTTTACTAATTAAGAAACTAGAATTTTCTAACGATGTAGCAAAATTTAAGAACTGACATTGCACAGCACACATTCTTTTCATCAGCGCCAGCCATACACAACCAGGACCTCAGCTCTTGGCCCAATTCTGGCTTCTTCCAGCTCAATGCACTTCCATGACTGTGGTCTGCAGGGCCCAGGAGCTGTCCCCTCCAGAGCCCACTTCCTAGAACCTTCCCCTCCTACTTCCTCTCTTCCTTTCTGCCCATCCAGCATTCCTCTCCCTCTCTTTTCCATAGGTTTTCTTTTTTCATGCAGAAATACTAAATTTTTATGAGTTCAATCTATTGAGATTTTCCTACATTGCTTTGGGATTTTATGCTAATGCTTGCTTGGCCTTCTTCACTACAAGGTAATCTATGTATTTTATTATTCTTTTTATTTTTTATTCTCAGAAAAGCTTCTTTTTATTTTCATGAAACCTAAAATTCAGCCACATGACCATGTCTACCATCAGCAGGCTATCACAGTTTTTTGCAGTAAAACCAAGCTCAAGATCAGCTGCTGAGATGCTAAAATATTCTTTACCTCATTTATATATATAAGCACCAATTCTTTCTACATATCAGTATTAATTTGTTGAAAATATTAAGGAAAAACTTCCTTTCACATAGCACCCAAGACACAACAACTAGAATTTAAATCAACAGAAAATGAGCAGGATTTGTATGAAAAAACTCACCAACCTTTACTGAGCTGGGGAGATACCCTGCAGTTCAGACTAGAAGCTTTTATATTATAAAGATGACAATTATCCCTAGATCAACATCTAATGAGTAAAATCCAATAAATTTGCTAATAATTACATTTTTTATTTTAAATAATAAAAAATAAATAGGATAATAAAATACTTAGATTACCTTGTAGTGAAGAAGGCCTCGGAAGCATAGCATAAAATCCCAAAGCAATCTAGAAAAATCTCAATAGGTTGAACTCAAAAATTTAGTATTTCTGCGTGGAAAAAAACCTATGAAAAAGCAAGAAAATGAAAAGGTAAATGACAAGCTAAAATAAATTTACAACATATAAAAAAGAAAAAAGAGTTGATAGAAGAGGTATTTGTAATCAATAAACAAGTAAATAAAATTAAAGAAATTAATATAAAGCATAAACAGGTCACACGAATGGCCAAGTAAAATATGAGAAAAAATATGAAGTATTGTCCAACTTTAATAGTAATAAAAAATGCAGCATTCTTAAAATAAGATATAATTTTCCTTCATCACTAGGCAAAGATTAAAAAGAAAAGCATTCTCAAGGATTCAGGAATTATGCATTCTCATACACCATCAGTGGGTGTAGAATATGTATAACATTTTTAAAGTTATTTGGCAGTACATATAAAATCCATAAAATGTGCATAACATTTGACTTAAGAGTCCTTCTTTCAAGAATTTATCCCAAGGAAATTGTTATTTAAAAAAGTGTAATTACTTGAGTAAAAGAATTATTGTCTTGACTTTAAGGGATAGTGAAAAGTTAGAAAAGACTCGAGTGTCCATCATGGGCACAGGAGTAGTATATGAAGCAAGGTATAACCATGCAGTGGACTGCTGTGCAGCCAGGAGAGTGATGGTGGAGGTCTCAGCCATGCAGCAGCCGGGTGGCACCCTGTCCACTGCAAGCACCACCGAGATGTCCAGGAGCAAGGGCGATCCAGCCCAAGGGGCACTAAGGAAACCCTCCAGGACCAATGTGCTGGTTCACCAACTGCTTCTGCAAATGTTGAAACTAAGCCACAGAAATGCAACAAGGAAGAATAAATCTTTAGAGTGCAAATAAATAAAAGCAAAGAGGAGCCAAAGGAAGAGGCTGGAGTGAGTCACAAAGAAACTAATGATTGCCCTGCTGGTATAGCTCCGTGAATTGAGCTCGGGCTGTGAACCAAAGCATTGCTAGTTCGATTCCCAGTCAGGGCACATGCCTGGGTTGCAGGCCAGGTCCCCATTGCAGGCCATATGAGAGGCAACCACATGTTGATGTTTCTCCCCCTCCCTTCCTCTCTCTCTAAATAAATAAAGAAAATTTAAAAAAAAAAAGTAAGGCTGGCCTTTAAAAAAAAGAAAGAAAGAAAAGAAACTAATGATTTATCTGCAAAAAACAGAATAAAGAGGGGAGTTCACACTATGATAAATATCATATCCCAAATCTTCACCAGGATGCCCATATCTCCCATATTGTTCAACTGTTTTGTAAAGGCAAGAAATTTAGAAGCTCTAGAAATAATCATTAAGAATTTTTTATGTACATAGATAAGTGAAAATACTTTTTCTTAAAAGCTAAAATCAGGTGCTGTTGTTTTTTCTTTCTGTAAGATCAGGAATTAGAGAAATAATGAATTAAGGACACGTTTGATATCTTGTTCACCAATTACTGTCCCATGGGCTTGGGGTGCAGGGGGTCATATCTTATGAGATGAAGCATAATCAACTGCAACTGAAGCCATAATCATTCACTGGGCATGTCTCAGACATTTCAAATTTCTTGTCTTCTATACCCACGTTGTTCTTTGCTCGAATCACTTTCTAAGGCAACTCTTCCTTTGTCTTGACTCTCCAGTCAGACTTGAGTGCCCCTTGTAATGTCTTTGGTCTCGGATGTCCAGTTTATCCCACAGCTTTGCTAATATGCTGTGAAGGATTGGACTGTTTTTAGTATGTTGTAGTGTGATATTAAATTATGAATTTGTAAAATTATAGACCTAACAACGTATCAATATTTCACTATATTGGTACTGATATCCTCTTTTTAAGAACAATTTACCTCCAAATTTTAACTTAAGTGACTGGATACTTTTTAAGAAAAGGGTTGCAACCATTTTTTTAGATTGTTAATACCTGTATAAGAATTATGTGTAGATTCTTATGTGTTTAGATTCTTATGTGCAAGAACTGTGTATAGATTGTTTATACTGTCTGTGAACAGATCAGACAGAAACCAACAGAACTTCAATTATAAAAAAAAGATGGTATATATATACTAGATCTCATTGACTCTAACAATTACATTTTTGCATGGGTTCTGCTGTCCTAAGTGCTTGGCCATGCATGAACTGAACTCTGGCAAAGCTTGTATATAGTCGTGGGTGTACTTGTGCCTGCCCGCGCCCATTTGTGCCCACATTTGGGTACGTAGGCACAGAATCCAAAATGTCAGCAGGAATTATGGAAAGACAGGTGACATGTTTTCTTACTTATGCTTTGCTGTGTCTGAATATTTTCCACAGTGAGCACATTACTTCTTCTGCGTCTTCTTTGAACAGTGATTGCACTTCACAGAACTGCTGTACATAATAATTAAGGATGTGCACACAAGTCAGCTAGTACAATGCTCACCCCATCTCATGTCTTGTACCCAGCATTTTCATTTCTGAGAATCTAGCCTAAAAAGTAATTTAAGATATGGACAAATATTTATATAAAATGTAGCACAGCGCTTTATAAAATATCAAAGAGTTCTAATAACATGGGATAGTTAAATTATTATACATTCATATGATGAATATAGCCACTAACATGGGTGTAGATTTTGAAGAATATGAGATGACATAGGAGATACTTATTAACATTTTCAAATTAAAATGTGTAATACAGAACTCAAAATGCCGTATAAACCAAATAAAAATATGTATAAAATAAATATATGAACTATATATGCAAATAAAAAAGGAGAAATACATACAAATATTTACAGTGGTTATTCCTGACTATGAAATTGTAATTTTTTAATTACCTTTCTGTATTTTTCAGATTCTCTAAAATGAGTATTATGTATTCCATAAATTTTACAAAGTCATTTTTTTAAATAGCTGCACTCACAGACACTTATCCAGAGAGCAAATGTCTACACCAAAACAAGATTTTAATTCTAAGAAGAGGCACAGGAGGTGTCCAGGCCTGGCCTGGCAGCCCTTGTACTCACCATATTTGAATGATGGCTCGTTACTTAGAACCTCTTGGGTTCATCTAAACCCAGCCCTATTACACCTGTTCATCTAGTGTCCTCACCCAAACTAAATCATAAACCCTGATGGAGGCAGGCAGAGGAATGCAGTTTTCAAGAGATATAATTATTGTAAAAGTGAGGGAAAACACAGGGAAAAAAAATACTAGGTATTCTAGGCTTGTTTAGTCACAGGGCATAGAAACCTATAAGCCTGAAGACAAGAGTGAATTAAAACAATCCATATCCAGAATGTGATTCGAGTCATTAAAAAATTCTAAATATAACACTCCTCTGTTTAAAACCCTCAACTTAATAACATTTCATAGAAATGAGCAGTCACCAAAGTAAGATCAAAGAGTCTTCTACTTCTTTCAATTGCACAACATTTATTTTTGTAGATTAATATTATAATACCATATTTATATATTTATATATAGAAAAAAACATACATGACAATAAAATGTTCAGTTTGAAATCATATTTTGCATCCAAATGGATCATCTTGTGTATTGCTCTGGTTCAGAATTCAGCAAATTAATGTTTATGGTGTTATTGTTTATTCACATTTTTATTACTAAACATTTTATTAAAACACAAGATAAATTCAGAGAAATATTTTATTCACATTTTTAACTCAGAATTTTCCCATTAAAAAGAGGGAGGTGGTGGAAAGCAATGCCTGGCCAGTACTTTACCTATTTGCCAGCTTATGATTCTCCTGGTAATCTTATAAGAGAGCGGAAGGACAGACACACCATTATCTCTAGTCCAATGCTACTGGATGGTTAAAACGGACAAATTTTCATACATAATGAATCATAGACTCCCTATCTCTCAAGAAAAACAAAAACAATAGGTCATCTTCGCAATACCTACCCTGTTACATTTTGGGGAGTCTTATGTCATCTGTAGTCACAAATTTTCCCCAGTGTAGCATCTAGGAAATGTAAGCACAAAGGAAAGCAATTGTGAAACG
Source organism: Tonatia bakeri (assembly GCA_004024845.1). Classification (NCBI taxonomy): domain Eukaryota; kingdom Metazoa; phylum Chordata; class Mammalia; order Chiroptera; family Phyllostomidae; genus Tonatia; species Tonatia bakeri. The sequence goes on from PVIA01002251.1 coordinate 137,874, forward strand.
GTAATATTCATATTATAAATCACTACGTAAATATGTAAACAGGATGTATATATATAAACTTATGCCAATATGTGAGTCCTATATTCCATGGTATGGACATTTAAACTTAGAAGTGATTATAGGCAAAGATGAATTATCAGTAAGAATTGAACCAACACTTACAATAGTGTTTTTCCCAGAAGTAGCAGGTATAGAGAAATTAGGTGGGAAAGTCTCCTTGTTAAGAGATACTTACTTAGTTCTTTAAATATTACATGAATGGTTGAATAGTTAATGATTATCATTTTCTAGTATCTGCAAAAAAGTTTTACATTTCTTGTATGTGATCCTCGTGTTTCTAAAACATGAAAGACACCTTTTGACAAAGCAGTGTTGTGATGAAGTACATTTAGGAGAAACATCCCTTTCTTGGGAGTTGACAGCACCATTAGCGTATCAAAGATTCAGAGAAGGCCCATTGCAAATGTACTTTACCAATCTAGAACTGTCTAACACAGAATTGATCAAATGTATTTGATCATGAAACCCCTTCTTCTCTGCCATTTTCTAATATCTCATGAAACTCACGTTCCTGGGACTCTGTGACTATACTTAGGGAAAGTTTCATCTCCTACTTCACATATAACGAAATTGACCATGGAGAAGGTGGGTGGCCATGATTTCACCGCCAGTAAGAAGCCGAGCAGGAATAGGTGCCCACGCTTCTGACCCACATCCTCGGTCTTCCCCTGACAAGCTGTCTCTCACTTACCTTATGATTTAACAAAATAGCCCAGTGGAGAAAAAATCTATACATACACATTTTAAAAATATGTTCTCCTTGTTTTGTGATCTTTTCTGATTTTTCAGCAGAAATGAGTCTGGTCTTGTCAATAGCCCAGATTATTAATGAAAAAATGAGGGGCTTGGAGTAGAAAAATAAATGCATTATGAAAATTGAAGAAGGAAGGAGGGGTATTTTATACTGAATATTATTAGTTTCTCTTTCCTTTAAAAGAAACATTAAATTGTGAGCTTTTGTTCAAATAATGAAATGTACAAGGTACATACTTTATGTTCCAAAAACCAATTCTTGAAACTATACAATGGAAAGAAGTGAAATAACAATCACTCTGCAGATCAGTGGGTTCTTTCATGTGTATGAATCACAACAAAAGGCTTAAATAACAACAACTTTCTACTTCTTTTTAACAAAAAAAGAAAAGCAACTTGAAATACCAACAAAACTCTGAGTTCCTGTGATACGCCAAGTACTTTATATACATTATCTCACTTAATTCTCAGCCTGACCCTGCAAGATACATACTCATGTTCTCACGTGAACGATAGGAAAATAGGGGCTCCCGGAGGTCACCCAGGGGTTAGGAGCTGCGAGCTCTGAAGTCGATGTCCTTCTGTTTAAATCCTCTCCCGTCGGTCTGATCTCAGCAAGCCCATGGATCTCCCTGCGCCTCAGTGTCTTTATTTGTAAAAGGGGGACAATAATCCTCAAAGGGAAATCGTCAGGATTAAATAAGCCCCAGTAAATGTGAGTTCTTGTTTTTCAGTAAATTTCACAAGTTCGCAGGCTGGACACTCGCTCTCTCTCACAGCAGCCACCAGCTCCCTTCACCTCTGAACTCAGCATCTTGTCAGCGATTTACGTCTCGATTCAAGGGCAGTATGTGGGTGACACTTCAGTCCGCTGCAGCCAGATCGTGAATGGGGTACCCACACTCCGCACTCCACGCTTGGAGTGCATCACTCCTACCCACTGGGGGGAACAATGGAGCCCGGAGTCTCGGTTCCAAAATGCAGGCTGATGCTGGGGACACGCCCACGAGAAAAACTGGCCAGGTTTGCATAACCTGTAAAGATAGAAATCTACAGACTGCTTGCCTGAAAGCATGGCCCATCCAAAAACGAAAAAAAGAAAAAGAAAGAATTCTAACAAGAAAAGGATGGAGAAGCTTGTCTTCAACAGCTAAACTTCCATTTGCTGTAGTTTTGTGCAGGTGATGAGGCAGAAACATCAAAAAAGGCATTCAAAAAGCTGACTGTGACCAGACAGAAAATTCACTTCAGCTAAGCAAATATTTGTTGAGAGTCTTACTTGATTAGACCCTGGCATATGCAAGGGATGGTAGAACTGGACTTTTAAGTGGTTTATAATTTGACTTCCTATTAAATCTGGTGGTTGAACACCTGTGTGCCCTCCCCAAATACCTCTAAAATTACTGTAAAAGAATTTTCAAAATGAAGAAATAAATTTTACACCTACCCTCTCAGCTCACCCTCCTCCTTGCTCTCAGCTAAAGGCCTCACCTTATGCTCCATGAAAAACTTCCCAAACTCCCGTCATCATATCGACTCTCTCCACCTGCTGCAGCAACCATGGGCTCTTCCTTCCTGTTACTGAAAAGGAGCTGAGCAAGGGTACCTAAGACCACCTTCTAGTTGTAAAGTTCCCCCTGCTGTGAACTCTCCAAGATTCTCACCTGTCCTATGCCATTATTTTTCCTCTCCCTTGGGCCATCCCATCAGCACACCTAGTATTCTTCCTCCTCTGCCCCTGCCTTACCTATCCATACAAAAGGGCTGCAAAACCATCTTACATACTATTTTATTCCAATTCCTCTCCTTTTTAAGGCCCACTCCAATCTAGTTTCCTATGTCACAACCTTAGCGTGGTTACCAATGACATCCATGTCACTAACTTCAACAGTCTATTCTCTCCTTTCCTTACTGGGCACAATATATCACTCCCTCTGACCTGATAATTTCCTTCCCTTTGCTTCTCCAATACCACACTCTCCTGACCTCTGTCTGTCTTCCTATTCAGGGGCAATGTGGAGACCACATGTTGAAGATGGTGGCATCAAAAGATGGAAGGAGCCCAAGTTCCTGCATGTGTGGAGAACAACCTCTTACTTCCCCTGACGACCTACATTGGGAAATAGATCTTTATTTTGTTAAGCTAGTATGTTGGGAAGGTTGATTTTTGTAGCAGCTGGTGTAACTTAGCCTGACTCATACACTCAAGCACTGTAATGGGAGGGCAATGAAAAAACTAACAAATGAAGAAATAGGAATTGAAGCAAATTATTTAGATATATGAATGTATATAGCAAAAGAAACAGGTAAGCAAGGTGAAAGTGGTACATCCGAGGAATGGAACTAAGGTGGGGAGAAGCAGGTGACTGCTAGTTTCATTATAAACCTAATAGTAAAACTGAACTTTCAACTATATGGGTGCTTAATCTAAATACAAATACAAATTATTGATCTAAAAGAGGTTGACAAGCTTCTAGGAGAAGCAGGCATGAGCATAAATAATTACAGAAGACATACTCTTAGTACCGGAAGTGAAGCATGATGGGTCGTGAGTGAAACAGAACACGCTCTCCAAATGGATCAGATACATTTGAGTACAATAAAAGTTGTGTTCAGCTCAGTTTGGTTCTTTTGTTGTAGATTTTGACATGATGGCTTCCCAGAGGGTAGAAAACGTGGGAGCACTTTCTTTTTTCTTTGAAGGAGTGTAAGAGGAAGAGATTTTAAATAGTAAGTGGAAGAAGGCCAAAAACCAGGGCTCTGCTAGCACATACTATTTTTGAGTGTGAATTTTTTAAAGCACCCCTTCCTCGAGATAACTTTCATCTGTTGGAAAATTGCCTTGAGTGCACTTATCTTGTTAGAATGAGACGCTTTACTGACATCTGGTGGATAAGCATCATAATAAATATTCAAGTTCAAATACTTCTACCTGCACAGTGATTGCCCTCCTGGAGTGTGACCCTGTTCCACACACAACGGGTACAAGCTGTGCTCTGAGCATCGTAGTCCCTAAAACATTTGTTGATGGCCCTGGAATGGCAGGCTCTGGCCCCTCAATTGCTGCTATCTTTCTAACCCCTCTCTCCTTGTCCTTTCTCTCCTTTTTCTCTCTGGCCTTCCTGTTAAGAGTGCCTCTTCCTTCCAAAAAATCACCCCCATTTTTTGCAAAGCAAAGGCCTCGGTTTCAGCAGACACCTAGACCTTTAGTCCTTCACCTTCTACTGAGAGATTTATCCAAAACTAAGATGTAAACCCAGAGCCTGTTATTAAAAAAATAAACTATTTTCACTTCAGGTTAGATGCAGGCCACAATTCAATATGTCTTTTAACTCAAGGCTTGTGCACTAGGCGAATAGGATCCCAGACTGGGGTGGGCAGTGGGGCAGACAGGACGTGAGATGCTGCTCCAGACAGAATCTTGCCCTGAGGCTCTTCAGCTCTACCATTCAGACCTTAAATGCTACTTACTTGGAAGTGAGCACTCACCATGCCCACTCAGGTGATTTTCAAGCTTCACCACTTCCCTTTGGAATCTAAGCAGGTGTAGCTGATGATTGCTCAGAGTTCCTGAATCAGCTCGTTAATTAAAAGGGAAACCTTATTTATTTTTTCTCTGCTTTTTTTCTGTTCCAGTTTACTCACTGGATTAGCTGATACATGTCTGCTGAAAAACATACTTCATTTTTTCAGTCCTAACTCCTCTCACTCCCTTCTAGGAAAATGGAATGAGCCAGCCTATGCTTCGGGACTGTGCGGTGACCTAGCCCCTGCTACATGCAGGGTTTGATGCCACCCATTCTCTGTATTCCTTTCTAAAACCAGTAACCCTGGTTGGAGTAAAAGATTTATCTTCAACAAATCCATTTTTTGCTGTCCATCTTCCCTAACACTGAAGGGAAATAAGTTGCCTTCAAGAAGGCAACTCGATCTCAGTGGCCAGCTTCTGGATTATTTTGATTCTTAAACATGCTGGTCTATAAAAACGGAACAAATCCAGGGAGCATTTTCTCTAAACCAGGTACCATATAAATTCAAATGTCTCTAGGCAATTTCCTCACACTCTATTGAGTTGGAGTCCTGGAAGATTTTTAAGGAAGTGGAATAATTTAGTCCAGAAAGAGAAAGAAGCCAGGGAAAGTTTGAACTCCTTCATGTACAAAAAGTTATTACAAACATCTTACTTTTTAGCTATGCCCAATAAAATTACCTTCAGCTGCAATTACATGGCAATCAATCGGAGAACGATTTTAAATGTGTGAATGAGTAAGCTTTGGGAGGCCCTCCTCACTCACACTGGAGAGCTTGTTGCTTTTCTGGAAGGCCCCTGGAGGCAGGGGAATGAAGGCATGACCTTCTAAGTTCCCTAAAGCCATAAGAGTCTACACCGCTCATTCAACAAGCACTCGATTGGGTGTCTGTATTTGCCAGACTAGTAAGACTAGAACTACAGAATTATTCAACTAGAATTTTGCCCTAAGGAAGCTCACAAGCTGCTGGTAGAATCCAGCTTGTGCAGTCCCCTGATAACTAGCTCAGTTTGTCCAACAGATAAGGGAAAGTCACTCCCTTACCCTTAATTCCTGCTGATCTGATCTCTCAGACTTGCCTGCCCAAGTAAGTGTGGCTGTAATTTAGCCCAAATCACTGAGCACCAGGATGCCATGCCCTCCCTGAGAAGAACACTTGGCTTTTTGTTAGCCAGGCTGCATGGGAATAAAGAGGGGTTTTTAAGTGTCCTAGAAGTACCTTTAATTACATTAGGCATTACAGATGATTTAGGAGGGATACAGGAAAGGAATTCTGATCACTAATTAGGAAATTCAGTGCTGATCTGCCTCTTCTGCAGCTGTAGTCAAAGCTTTGCCTACCTATGCAGGATCTCAAGGTTCGTAAGGAATCAGAGCAAGTGTAATATCAAGACTGCACACACTGACATGTGAAAATGTGTCATATACCATCCATCCTTCTTAGACCTCTTAGAATTAGGTCATTGATACCATGCTTAATTGATGACAATTTTTCACACGTCCTGTATCAGTCAGAGTTCCAGCAGGAATGACACGACATGCTAAAATTAGGATAATTCAAGAAATAGCAAATAAAAAGAATGTAAAGTTACGTAGCAGAAGCATAAGGAATAATGCAGTCCCCCTAGACTAGTGTCATTGAGACTAGACACTCGGATCTCAAGGGAGGAGAGTGGGGAGTGTTTACCAACAAGATGGTGAAGGCCGTGCAGACGATGCCATCGGGAAAGGAGCTGTGATCTTCTGTCAAAGGGCACAGCCATCCAAGCAGCATGCAGGGTGCAGGGATCCAGGGGAACAAATACCCCAGCCTCACTCTCCTCCCTCGTTTTCCATTGGCTGAAGCTAAGCAGGAGCTAGATGGCAAGAAAGTCCATTGGTTCAGTCCAGAGCATCACCATGAGGAGGAGAGTAAGGTAGAGTACATGTGTTCTTCCTCTTCTCCTGCTGCTTTCTATTTTTCTACCATTATGATCATTTCTAAGGAACCCTCCTTCCTGGGTGCCCAAAGTAGAACAGCTTCAGTTTCATCATTTTTGCCTCTAGTGATGTTTTAGGCTTAATTAGCTATAGGGCCCACTTGTTCATCTTCCTGGTGTCCACAGAGCTCTATTCCAAAACCATATCTCAAATGAATCATTTCTTTCCCTGTATCAGCCTTCTTTGCTGTTGAACTTCTGCATCCACACATTGTGCCCATACTAATTGGGAAAGTGAGGGTGTGGATGATCTTAGCCGTGGTCTCTAATGACACATCTTTGCTCTTGATCTTTCCTAATTCTTCCATTATGGCCCTCCCAAGTCTCAGCCTTCTCTTGATTTCTTGGCTGCGTTCTCCACTTGAATTGATGACTGAACTGCGATAAGCAAAATCTATTAACAATTTCAGTGTCTTCACTGTTCATGTTCAAGTTGTGTGTTTCTTCTATAGTCATGATTTTTGTCTTTTTGATAATCAGATGCAGTCCTGCTTTGGCACTTTCATCAGAAGCCATTTCAGATCTTTGCTACTTTCTGCCAGTAAAATGAGAGCATCTTTATCTCTTAAGTTATTGAAATTCCTTCCACCAGTTTTCATTCCCCCTTCCTCTGAGTCTAGCCCAGTTTTTCATATAATATGTTCTGAATACAGATTTAAAAATAGGGAGATAAAATACATCCTCATCTGACACCTTCACCTATAGGAAACCATTCTGTTTCTCCATATTCTGACAGTGGCTTCCTGTCCACGAAACAAAACCCTTCTTCCAAAACTCTTTGGAGCACTCCGGTATCCAACAAATATTCACCATTGGATCTTGAGTGCCTCTTCCTTTTCTGAATTCAGATTATTTAATATAGCATAATGTCCTCAAGGTTCATCCATGTTGTTGCAAATAATAGGATTTCCCTTTATGACTCAATAATATTTTATTTTATATATACACGTGTGTGTGTGTGTGTGTGTCACCTCTTTTTATCTATTCATCTGTCAGTGGACACTTAGGTTATTTCCATGTCTTGGCTACTATAAATAATGCTGCAATGAATACGGAGTACATACATCTCCTCAAGATAGTGATTTAGTTTCCTTCAGACAAATACCCAGAAGTATAACTGTTGGATGACACAGCAGTTGTATTTTTAATTTTTTGAGGAACATTGTATCATTTTCCATAGTGTCTGCACCAGTTTACATTCCCACCAAAAGGACAAGTTTCCTTTTCCCCACAGCTTTACCAACACTTGCTATTTTTTATCTTAATAATAATTGCCATTCTTTTGATTTGCATTTCCATGTTAATTAGTTATGTTGGGCATCTTCTCATCTACCTGCTGACCACTCACATGTCTTCTCGGGAAAAATGTCTACTCAGCTCCTTTGCTCACTTTTTAATCAAATTCTTTGAATTGTATGAGTTCTTTATATATTTTACATATTAACCTTCTATCAGATATATGATTTGCAAATATGTTCTCCCATTCCAGATTGCATTTTCCTTGTGTTGATGGTTTCCTTGGCTGTGGAGATGTTTTTTAGTTTGATGTAGTCCCACTTATTTATTTTTGCCTTTGTTCCCTTTGCTTTTGAGTCAAATCCAAAAAAATCATGTCAAGGGTTCTGGGATTTCTGATCTTTCTTTTTCTGCTCTAATTAGATTTAAAGACATCAATGACTCTGTTTTCAGTGGTAAAAAGGGGACTGGTATTTAGTTAAGCAACAAAACTAATCATTGTTTGCAACACATTCCCTTAGTTTGCTCTGCTCTCTGTCAACTGAAACTGTTCTGTTTCTTGAAATGTGTGCCAGATCTAAGATTATAAATCACATTATTATTCCTCCAATAGTGTGCCTGAAGACTAGAGTTCACACTAAAATGTATGATTTTCCTTTGATTTCTTAAACACTAATTTAACTTGTATCTTTGTAAATGTATGAATAATTTTCTAAGTTTTTTTTCTTTTCCTGGTTCATCCATGCTCATGATTAACCCCATTATTTCATGCCCATTGATATCTACCCACCCAGAGCTCTTTCTAAGGGAAATCACTCTACCTACGGCCCCTGCCACTTAAGTTTAGAGCACTTGGCCCCTTTACCCCCTGGTCTTTGCAGTTTGGACTAGGAATAAACACCTAACTTAAGGGAACCCAACCCATACACTTGTCAGCAAATACAACATGATCTAACCTAAGAGAAACTAGACTGAGCAGACTTCCTCTCTCTGCAATTCAAATTGGGACTATCTGAAATACTGATAATCAGGTGAAAACTAAAGTTATTGGGGGGAACATAAACTATGTACAAGCAGAGCAAGCCTGCCCCCAGATGGCATAGAATAAATCAAGCATTGGTAGTTCAGAATTTATAGTTTCATCAGAGAGAAAAAAATTACCAACAGAGAAATTGCCTCCGGTAAACATTTTTTGAGGACTCTAGTCTCAGCACAAGTTGACATTCTATCTGCAAATCCCATCCCTACGGGGTCTTGTCAGCTAATTCACTGCCCTTCCAACCATCTGAGGAACATTTCTTTCTCACAGAAGAACCCTGAGGAAATGCCAGCATGAAGAGAAAACATCTCAACAACAGTATTTTCAGGGGAACTTCATAGAAGGCAGAGCTATTAAAGTAAAAATGGATGGTAGAGCTGCTCTTAGGGAAATTGGTATCTTTGGAAGAACATTGGGACAAGACAACATTGAAGTTGGAGAAAAGGAAACAAATTAAGTGAACTCAGAAAGACAGGCTGGAATGGAAGCTCCAATATGAAATTAATGGGACAATAAGCAGCTTCCTAAAAAGTGTGAAAGGTGAACACATAGTATGTCTTGAGCACGTGTTTGAGACACCTAAGTGTCATATTTGTGATGGAGCTTTGTGAGGAGGGAGAACTCAGAGAAATTCTCAGAATGAGTCAAGGAAGATCATTCAAAGCCATGTTTCCATCAGCTAGATCTTGTCTTCACAACGGTGTACACTGAAATCTGAAACTGGGGAGGAAATGGTTTAAAGCTCCTTTCTGATGCTAACAACTTCAACATATGAGGTCTGTCCAGAAGGTACCCAGGAATGTAATATGAAAAATAGAGACATTTGTTGAAAGATACAAGATACAAGAAACCTTGTACAATGATGCCTCAGTCCCCTTCCAAGCAGGCACCTTGGGACCTCACACAGTTCTCTCAGTCACCATCAGCTGCCCGTCGTATTTTCCTGAATCTCATTGACAGCCTGAAGCCCTTTCCCTTTCAAAGGTGGTTTTACTTTGGAGAAAAGTCAGAAGTCACAGGGCATCATATCTGGGCTGTAGGGTGACTGAGTCACCTGGGTGATTTGATATTTCACCAAAAAACTCTGCATGAGACATGATGCATGTGATTAAGCTGCCAGTCACCAGTTGCCCATAGCTATGGCTTTCTGAATCATCTGAGTAGTCTTCACAGAAGAATGTTCAAGCTTAATGCAAAATTTGGTGCAGATTCATTGCTCAACTCACTCAGTCATTTTGAATGTGATGGCCACACAGTATACATGCTCACTCAACGGCGTCTACCACCCCCACTGACTAGTACAGTGAAGTCATTGTTCACTGTACTGAACAATGTGTATTCCACTTTACTCTCCTTGGCTGCCAGGTTACATCAATGTCATGCAAACCATTCTCCTTATATGAATAGTGGATGGACCTTTAATTTCACAGTTGTCAGAATTCTATCCAACTCTATTTCTGATGGTTCTGAATGATGTTTGTTCTATAATTTAGTTGTAATTTTGATGTGGTTGTGTGAGGAGTCAAGCCGTGTCTACTTTTGCCACCATCTTGACCTGAAGTCCATCACTCTTCTTTCCATGTGCTATGTTTTCCTCTTCAACCCCTAAGTTGCTTTTCCATTCTTAGGTCATTTTTCCACATTGGTTGATCTTGCCAGTGAAGGGCTGGACAGACCTCATAAAGGTAACAGGCATAGGGGGAAGCCATGCTGTACCTCATGCATGGGACCCCTGCAGCTGTCAGTGCTCATAGCCATGGCCAGTAGTGTGACATTGGAGCATAGGTGCATGAGGACATGCCACCATTTACAACAAGCTCAGAAAAGAACTTCTTGAATTAATAAAAAAGAGAGAACTACCTTTTGAAAATCCACTTTGGGATTCTGTAAGTGATTGTGCTAAAAGCATTTCCAAACAACCTATAAAAGTAGATCTTGCTCCTCAAATCATAGCTGAGGAGCTGCTAGATATTCAGTGGTTATCCTGCAACCCACCTTCACTGGCAAGAGCAACCAATGTGGAGAAATGACCTAAGAATGGAAAAGCATCTTAAGGGTTGAAGAGGAAAACACAGCACATCAAAAGAAGAGTGGTAGACTTCAGGACAAGATGATAGCATAAGTAGACCCTGCTTGACTCCTTGCACAACCACATCAAAAATACAACTAAATTATAGAACAAACACCACACAGAACCATCAGAAATACAGTTGAATAGAATTCTGACAACTATGAAATTAAAGAAAACACATTCATCCAGACTAGTAGGAGGGGCAGAGATGCAGAACAAGTTGGTCCAACATCTCCATGTGGTAGATAAAAATTCAGGAGGGATATTTCAAGAGTGAGGAGTCCCAGCCCCACACAAGACCCCCAGCTCAGCATTCCAGTGCCAGGAACATAAGTCCTCATAACTTCTGGCTGCAAAATCCAGTGGGGACTGAGTCAGTGGAAGAAACTTCTGGAGTCCCAAGCAGTTCTTCTTCAAGAACCCACACACAGACTTACTCAGACTCACTCCCTCTGACCTCCAGCATGAGGGTAGCAGCTTAAAAGGCACCAGTGGCATACATGGAGCATCTAGCATCAAGACAAGAGCTGGGGACAGCTTTCTCTCAGACAGAAAGGCAGGCAGAGGCCATTGCCCCTTTTCTGAACCCTCCCCCCAGAAAGCCACAGAGCCAGCAGGGGTTGCCATATCTGAGACTATATCAACCTGGGTAACACTGTTTTCTCTGCCCTAGGGATCCCATAAGACTCCATACCACCTAACTTATGGGCTCACCCAAGTTGTTAACAGGGCTTTTCCATATGAATGTCTGACCTTAGCTCATGCTTCACAACTTCATAAATCCTATCAAACAAGCAATAGCTGGTCTCAGTGAGTACCCCAGAGGTTTCCTACCTCTTGCTAAGTGACCCAAGGCCAGGCACTAGCAACAGCCACTCTAGATTCACAGCTTGGCTTCACCTAGGAATCTCCAAGCCCAGCACAAGTAGCAACCATGTCAGGTTGCTTTATAGCCAAGGCAGTGTGTCCCCAGGTAAAACACAGGAGGGAGCTGACCTTAACCTGTACTACCTGGAAAACCCCAGAGCCAGGTCAACCAGTGGACAACTACAGACAACATCAGAGCACCACCACACTGCCCTTGAATAGCTGATCCTCCACAGAGGGCAGTGGTTGGTGGTCAGCGGTCAGAGCCAATCCCTGCAGCTGATTGGCTTGGGTAAGTCCGTCCTATTGACCTGTCAATGGCAATCAAGGCTCAACTACAAGAGGAGGGTGTACTCAGCCCACACTAAGGGTGCACTTTGAGTACCCACCTTGGGTGACAGGGAAGGCTGTGCCCAGAACCCTGCAGGACATTTACTACTTTAGACCACTCTACCAAGACAAGGAGTCATAGCAGCTCTACCTAATACACAGAAACACACATAGAGAGGCTGCCAAATAAAGAGACAAAGAAACATGGTCCAAATGAAAGAATAGATCAAAACTCCAGAAAAGAACTAAACAAAAGGGAGATAAGCAATCTATCAGATGCAGAGTTCAAAACACTGGTTATAAGGATGTTCAAGGAAATTAGTGAGGACCTCAAAAGCATAAAAAAGATCCAGTCAGAAACAAAGTATACACTAATTGAAATAAAGAACAATTTACAGGGAAACAACAGTAGAGTGGATGAAGCCAAGAATCAAATTAATGATTTGGAATATAAGGAAGCAAAAAACAACCAATCAGAACAACAAGGAGAAAAAATAATTTAAAAAAATGAGGATAGCATAACCAGCCTCTGGCACAACTTCAAGCAGTCCAACATTCACATTATAGGGGTACCAGAAGGAAAAGAAAAAGAGCAAGAAAATGGAAATCTATTTGAAAAATAATGAAAGAAAAATTCCTTAATTTGGTGAAGAAAATAGACATGCAAGTCCAGGAAGCACAGAGTCCAAACAAGGTAGATGCAAAGAGACCCATGCTAAGACACATCATAATTAAAATGCCAAATGTTAAAGATAAAAAGAGAATCTTAAAAGCAGCAAGAGAAAAGCAGATAGTTACCTACAGGGAAGTTCCCATAAGACTGTCAGCTGATTTCTCAAGAGAAACTTTGCAGACTGGAAGAGATTGGCAAGAAATATTCAAAGTCATGAAAAGTGGGTACTACAGCCAAGATTGCTCTACCCAGTGAAGATATTCAGAATTGAAGGGCAGATAAAGAGCTTCCCAGACCAAAAAAAAAATCTAAAGAACTTCATCATCACTAAACCACTATTATGTGAAATGTTAAAGGTACTTACTTAAGAAAAAGAAGATCAAAACTATGAACAATAAAATGGCAATAAATATATATCTATCAACAATTAAATCTAAAAAACAAACTAAGCAAACAAGAACAACAGAGACAGAATCATGAATACAAAGAGCGTTTTGATGGTTGCCAGATGGGAGAGGGGTGTGGAAGAATGAGTAAAGAGGTGAGAGAGTTAAGAAATACAATAGTTAGTTACAGAATAGCCACAGTGATTTAAAGTACAGTACAGGAAATGAAATAGCCAAAGAACTTAAATGTGTGACCCATGAACATGAACAATGATGTGGGGATTGCCTGAAAAAGGTGGGGGTGCTGGATGGAGGGGTTCAAAGGGAAAAAATGGGCAACTGTAATAGCATAACCAATAAAACATAATTTTAAAAATAAAAGCAAGAAGAGTAATTGCTCTATTCAAGGACAGTCAAGAGATTAACGACACAGGGGAAGTATTGCTGGTTCTTAAGACTTCAATTGAGAGAAAGAAAACAAGTCCTTTGCTTGTATTTCCTGCAACTGGCAAGAAGGCAAAATGGACAGTTTGGACCTGCTCCCTTCAGGCTCCACATCTAGCAAACCCTTTCCAGCTGGGCTCAAGAGAGAACTAGAGAAACCTTCTGTGACTTCAATCCAAGGAATGGCAACCAAAGGCACTACTAAATCTAATGATCTGTGGAGAACCAAAAGGAAAGGTTATGGATTCCTCCCATGCTGAGGATAGGCTGCACTCTCTACTGCTAAAATGAGAGGAAGAGAGGGGAAAGGGCGAGACTATGCTGAGCCTATGAGCGCCCCTGCACCCTATATCTGCTTGCATCATTGTTAAATCCAAAGTAGCATAACCTGTATGCGTACTAAAGGACAGCCACCAAAAGGCTAAATAACCTTGAAAACAGCTGGGCCTGTTGGCAGAAAGGGCAGTAGCCTCTCTTCATTCACCTTTCATCAGATATTCATTGAGCATCTTCTAAGTATAGGCATGATGCCCTATTCAACACATGGACTTAGGTTTCACCTGGGGAGTGAGTCTTGGGGACGACGGAAATGGGATATGAGAAGCACCTGTGGTTGAATGGCCAGAAGATCCAAAGAGAGCATATTTAAAATCAGACCTGGAAGTGCCAACCCTGCAAAGATCTCAGGGCAAAGAGGTCCAGACAGAAGAGCAGAGACAGCACAGGGTTGGGGTAAGTCAGGGGAAACAAGGAGGGATACAAGAGCAGAAAGGCCAGTATGGCTGGAGTAGAAAGAATGAGTGGTGTGAGAAAGGGCAGGAGGTGAGTCCTTTGGGCCATGATTAAATCATATTGTAAAGTGATATGGGAAGCTGTTAAAGAGTTTTTAGCAGGGAAGTGATTCATATTTTTAAAACTACTCTGACTTGTGTGTGGAGAACAGAGTGAGAGCAGAGAGACCAGGTACAGGGCTATTATAATACCTTCAGAGTGAGCTGACAGCAGCCTGGTAGAGGAAGAAGCAGTGCAAGTGCAGGAAAGTGGACCATTTCCACACCTATTTTGTAGGTAGCACTGAGTCAACTTGCTAATAAATTGAATCTGTAACTATTGAGAGTGAGGGTAGGGGCAGGGCAAAGAATAACCTTGAAAAGGTTAGGTCATTAAGTAATGTGGGGAGGCCTAGAAGACAAATTGGAAGCTGGAGATCAAGATTCTCTTTTGGCCATGGTAACTGAGGGGCTGGTCAGATATCCAAATGAATATAAGGCAGCTCAAGTGGCCTTTTGCTCTATGGAGTGGTCAAGATTGGATTGTATCAACTAGGAAGTGAGTATATAGTCTGGTTCCTCACACAAAGTGGGAACGATGATTGCTACCAGCTCTACCTTAAAGATGGTCTTCCCTAAAATGAAACAAGGTGAGGGCAGACCTCTGTTTCAATGTCAAGGATCATCGCTAAGTTGCAAACACCACCAAACCATTTCTTCTTCTCAGAAGTAAGGTGACTGATGAAGATTGTTCAAGGTGGAAAGCTTTCCTATGGTGCAGAGACTGGAAAGGTGGCCTGAACTCTCCCTCCAGGGCCAGCTGCCTTCTCTAAGCCTCAGCTTCATTTCAATGACCCTGGGACAACTAAAAATGAGCTGGTCTTTTTCCCCACCCTGCCCTCATTCTGTAAAGTCATAGCCATCGCATCAAAATATGTAGCACAACAGAGGCCACCTTGCTGTTGAGATACTCACAAAGCCATTGGGCAGTCAGCCTGAGAAGTGTGAGTAATGCCAATGCTTCCTCTTCCCAAATTCTACTGGCACAGTTTTTCCTCATGGAAGTTTCATTTTGTAATTGCCAGATGTTCTTCTGCTATCTATGAGGAAGACAAAATCTATTTTTAAAGATTTTATTTATTTTTAGAGAGAGGGGAAGGGAAGGAAAGAGAGGGAGAAAAACATACATCTATCAGTTGCCTCTCACACACCCCCTACTGGGGAGCTGGCCTGCAACCCAGGCATGTGCCCTACAGGGAATCGAACAAGCAGCCTTTCAGTTCACAGTCCAGCACTCAATCCACTGAACCACACCAGCCAGGGCAAAATCTTTTTATTTTCTTTGTTTGTACACCACACACACACACACACACACGCACACACACGCACACACATACAATTTTCCCATCTAGCTGCAAAGCAGAGAACATTTTTTTCTTTCATTTTCATCTTTCCTCTCCCTTTGAATGCAGACTAAGCATGGCAATTTCCAATCAAATAAATAATTCCCCCCAAAGCTGTGATGCAAACAAAGAGGGGTGGTAATGATGTACACCGGGATGCAATGCTGATCACCCATCGCTGTCATCTGGGGTGGGGTGGGGAGGAAACGCTGGCCCAGGATGCCAACCCTCTGCACTTTACTCACACCTCCACAGCTTGTCCTGCATTTCAGCTGTCATGGGCTTCAACTCCAATTCTTTCAAAGGTGAGAATGAAAGCATATATTCCCTCCCCAGGGATGCTGTAGGAAGAGCATGTGAGAATCCACTGTGTGTGGTTGTGTAGTCTGAGTCATTCGAAGATGGAAAATGTAGGAATGGGAGTATGGAAATATCAAATATGAGCTTTAGGAAAGAGCCTTCTTTGATCTCACTTGGTGGTGAAATAAATCAACATCATTCACTCAGCACAAGTATTTCCTACTGACTCCTTCAAAAACTATGCACAGATATATTGTGTGTCTATGTCCAGCTATTTACATAGACACACAAACTTCTTACATAAAACACACAAGGAGGCTGTGGGTTGCATATGTGTTAAATATCGAGAAATCTTTTCTGAATTCCTACCCTGTACCAGGGTCTAAGCTAAGTATGATGCATTCAAAAATGAATAATGCACAGAACATGTTTTCTTGTGAAATTCACTAATAGTGGATACAGACTTCTAAATATCTCAGCCTGCTTATCAAGTACAATATTGGGCATTTCTTCAGATTTAGAGAGTATTCAGAGGATGGAGAGAAACACGTTATGTAGCAGAAGATATGCAGGCTGAATAATACCCCCAAATACATCCATGCCCTAACCTCCAACACCTGTGACTATGCCAGTTTACAGGCAGAAGGGACTTTGCAGAAGTGATTAAATTAAGAACCTCAAAATGGGAGATTTTGCAGGATTATCTAGGTGGACCCAGTGTGCAATCACAAAGGTCCTCGTAAGAGGGCAGCAGGAGGACCAGAGTCAGAAAAAGGAGATGGGATGACAAACAGAAGTTAGATGAGTTTGAAGATGGAGGAGTGAGTGGCCTCTGGAAGATGGGAAAGGCCAGGAATGGATTCTCCCCCTAAAGCACATGAGGAATGCAGCCCTACCAACACCTTCATTTAGACTTCTGACCTGCAAAACTAAGAGAGAATAAATTTGTGTGTGTTTTTAAGGCATTAAATGTATGCAATAAATTTATGGAAGCAACGGGGAACTAAATGCAAAAGACTAGGAAAGGATTCTTGGGAGAGATCAGATTTAGGTTTGAAAACTAAGTTGAACATCTCTGGAAGTCAGTGCAGGGGCGACAGTTGGGCAGCCAAACAGGAGACCATGTCAGCGATGGATAGAGGTGTAAAAGCATGTGTGCTGGAGGCTTCACTTTAATTTTTTATCTTGTTCGGATGGTAGAGCTTAGTGGAGAGAAGGAGAAGGTGACACCAAGCAGACTGTGGAAGGCTTCGAATGGGGAATATGGGAGATCTATGGCTACAGTTATGCTGCATAACAAACCACCCCACGACTGTGGCTTCAAACACCACCCATTTATCATTTCTCACAAATCACTTGGGTCATCTGGGTGGTTCTACTAATCTGAGCAGAATTGGCTGATTTAACTTGACTTGCTCATGCGTCTGTGGTCAGACAGCAGGTTGACTATGGGCTGGTTGGTCCAGGTTGTCCTCAGCTGGGAGCTCTTGGCTCTTTTGCATGCATTTCTCACATCCTTCCAAGGGCCTAGCTCGGGTATGTTATCTTAGTAGTAGCAGAGGTCAAAAGAGAAGCATCAGAAATTTTAAATGTACTCTTTTAATCTTCTGTTTGCATACAGATCACTACCATCCCATTGGCAAGAACAAGTCACATGTATTATTAGTTTGCAAGAGTTATCAGAATAAAGTACCACAGATGGTAGCTTAAACAACAGAAATTTATTTCCTCACAATTCTGGAGGCTGGAAGTCCAAGACCAAGGTGTTGGCATGGGTGGTTTCTTCTGAAGCCTTTGGCTTAAAGATGGCTGTCTTCTCCCTGTGTCTTCACATGGTTGTCCCTCAATGCATACCTGTGTCTTAATTTCCTCTTTTTATAAGGACACCAGTCATATTGGATTAGGTCCCACCCTGATGACTTCATTTTAACTTTCCCCTGTACAGATCCTATCTCCAAATACAGTCACATTCTGAGGTATTGGTGGTTTGGACTTCAACACAACAATTTGGAGGGGACACAATCCAGCCTATAACACATGGCCAAGGGCAGAGTTATTGTGGGAGGGGGCTAGCAAGGGACCCTGGGAAGCATACAAATTTGAGACTATTAATGTAATCAATCTACCACACGAGGAATTGAGAATTTTGATTTGGATTCATTACGTGATTGGAAGCCTACATATTTTTAAATGGGAAGTGTAATGACTAAAAAATGTGTTTAAGGAAATTATAGTTCCAAATATATTTCTTGCTACACAGAATGTTGATTTATAGAATATTAATAAGCATGAATTCTAAATGCCAAGACTCTGATTCAACATACTGATTTTAGTTACCTATTGCATGGTAGCCCAAAATTTAGTGACTTAAACAACTATTTTATTAAGATTTCATAATTTCGTGGATCAGAAATTGGGATGGACTAAGTGAAGCACCTCAGAGCACCCAGAGTGAGTGTTCCAAGAGAAAGCAGAAGTTTGCAGTCTTTTAAGGACTGGGCCCAGAATCAGCCCAGAGTACCCTCCACTGCACTCTATTGGTCACGGCAGTTGCAAACGCGATCAATTTATTCATTTGTAAAATCCTGTTGCTTCCTCAGGAAAATAGGGTCTGAGTAGCTGGGTTTACATGTTGCCCTTTTTTCACACATTTGAGGTGGGCTTTTGTAAGAAGACCAGCAACATTTCAAACCTCGGGAATAGTACTGGATCTGGAAGATGGCTGTGGAGCCTCTTCTCAGTCCTGCTGTGGATTCTCAGTCTAGAAGAGCAAACTATGCACCTGTGCCTTGCATCCAGACTCACTGCCTCTCAACATGGGCTCCTGCATTCTTGGGTGCTACCAGCAGCAGTGGCCTCAGACCTTTTCAGGGGTGGAAAGAATGAAAGGGCCAACCTTCTGGTCCCTCTCTCTTGGTGTAGTCATTCTACTACCCCCTCCCCTGACAAAGGAGGGAGGGGATAGGAAAGCATTGAGCCAGCCCTCTCCCTAGGGTGAGACCTCGCTCCTGGAAGGTTTCTTCTCCCCACTCTCTCCTCTCACAAGCGCTCACCCCCTCAGAACTTCCTCACCTACTTCCCATGGTCGAAGGAAAAGGGTAATTAATCTTCCCTAATATACACATGGGAACTTATGCTTGGGGTTAGGTCCCCCCAAAGCAAACTCTGAGACAAGGATTCAAGTGCAAGAAGTTAACGTGGGAGGTAATTCCAGGAAGCACCAGTAGTGGAGTGGGAAAGGGGAGGAAGACAAGAGAGGATGTTAATGAGCAGATCACCATTATGGGCAACCTGTCTCACTCTGGCTGGGGACCTCTGGGGACGCTGTAGAGCACACCTCAGAGTTGGCCCCTCCACAGGGTAGAAGTTGGGATGTTTACTTTCCAACACTCATCCATCACAACTGAGAAGACAGCTGGTGCTCTCAGGGCACCACCCACCTCTGCACATCGGACCTTTGCCAAGATGGGCTCAGCAGCCAGAGACAGCCTCAGGCAGAGCCGCAGGTCCTCAAGTAGGAAGCTGTGGGCGCGAGCAGGGCAGGGACAATAGGTGTTGAGGCAATAAGGATGGGCTACCAACAGTGTCTGCCACGGGCTGATATCCAGGAACCCACACTAGACCTCACGTCATGGCTGGTTTAACCCAATTACACCACTGAGATTTTTTAATAAAATAAGAAAAACATCAAATTTTGAATTTTGCATATGTCCTTAACAAAATAAGTTTAAACAATACAGAAATGTATACAATCAAAAATAAAATTCACTCTCATCTCATTGTCTCTACGTCATCCCACAGAGGTATCCACTCAACCCTTTCTGTTTAAAGTGGTTGGTTACAATCATCCCTTTAAATCATGTACTTAGACAGAAGTACTCATAATCCAAGGAAAATTAGCACCGGAAAAGGCCACTTACAGGGAATCCATTTAAAACAGATCAAAATTTCACAGTAAATGGCAAATAGGAGATTATCTTGAAAACTGAAACTAAAATTATAAAAATAAATGTGTTTTTATTTAATAAAACATAATGGCCACTTTTTCTAATTCTTAAAAAAAGAGTAAAAATAAGTCAAGCATTTAAAGGGTTTGGGGAGTAATCTTTCAGACAAAATTGTGCAATAGCAGGGTACAAAACCCATGGTTTCATATTTGACTTTCACAGTTCATAGAATGGACATTTTCGCAAAGAGCATTTGAAGACTTCCTGGATGTTCCCCCAAACTTCTCTTTCTTTGATTTGTGATATTCAAACCCACGTCCTCCCAGTGACTGCACTGCATGGTTTTTACCCTGTCAGGTTTGCCCTTCCCCTTTGTCTACCAGCCTCCCTCCCTCCCTCTCATCTAAGATCTGTGGCTGACTGAGTGAAGGCGGTAAGGCGATGGGGGAGACGACTGCAGGCGTCAGGAACGGAGGTCATCTTAGTGGGAACTAAGTTACCAGTATTAGCATAATTTTGAATTATACGACCTCATAGCAAGAGAGACCAGCGTAATGAATATTCAGATAACAGGGACCACTGTACTTCCACTGCTCAATTTTTCAGTTTTGGACAATAGGTGTTGACATTCCCACTAGAAAAGATGGGAATTTACTGCCCTTAAATGCCAGCAGCATCCCCATGCACTATACCTCGTAGTTCTTCTAGGTTTGCCTTTATGCTTTTCGACAGACTGGAACTTCTATTTCCAGATATAGAAACACCACTCTACCTCTGCTGACTCTGCCCGAGGACCACTGTCTTAGGCCACTTAGGAGCAGGACCAGAGCTTGGAGCAAGACCAAGGAGCAGAGAGACAACTGTACGAAGTCATGCCTGAGAGCTGTGCAGGGGTGGCCCCACTGCACCTGGGGACACGCAGACCTGAGATCCAAGGCAGGTGAACTTGAACTTTATTCAAACTGGCTCTCTAGACCTGGTCTGTTCTCAGTTCCTCAGGAAAACTGAGGCTGCTGGCTCTACCCAAAATACCCATGCATGTGCAGCAGAAAAAAAGAAATCTTTGATGGAACATTCTATTTTTTAAAAAAGTAAATGTTGATTATAATTTTCAAACCAATGTTTCTATCCTGTAAAGTGAATTAAACCTGATCTCTGAAAGAACAGTAACTTCCAGGGCCGCAGTTCTCAGACCTGCTCACACACATCCGAACACCTGAGGAACCTGATTTCCAGGCCCCACCTCTCGCTTCTGGGAGGGGGCTGGGGAATCAGGCATTTTATCTGGAGCCCCAGGTTTCTGATCCTTCTGGTGCTATTGCAACCCAAGGCCTCTAAAGGACCTTCAGGGACAACTCCTCCAGAGGGGGTCAGTTACCTTGGCTAGGCCACAAGTGCAGGACGTGGGAGGAGGAGGGAGGAAAAAGAGGGATCTGATATCCACTGGGGACCCTCTCACAGGTCTAGCTCCAAGCCAGTCTCCAGGGAATCACACCTCACTCCCTGTGCCCTGCACAGCACCACCGCCAAGTGTGTATGTTCCCATTTTACAGATAATGAAACGGAAGCTCAGGGAGGTCAGGCGAGGTGCTCAGGTCATTTAGCTGAGAAATGGTAAAGCCAAGATTTGAACCCATGTACCCTGATTAAGCAAGACCACTTCTGGGGACAGAAGTAGAGTCGAGGGTGTTACGAGCTGAATTTTGTCCCCTCAAATTTCATACATTGGAACCCTAATTCCCAGTACCTCAGAATGTGACTTTAGTTGGATATAGGACATTTAAAGAGGTAATTAATGTTAAATGAGATCACTGGGGGGGAGGCCCTGATCCAATAGGACTGGTGACCCTCTAAGAGGAAGAGACACTGGGTATGCACTGGTACAGAGGAAGGGGCATGTGAGGGCACAGGGGAAAGGCGGCCATGTGCAAGCCAAGGACAGAGGCCTCAGGAGGAACCGATGCTGCCGACACCTTGATCCTAGACTTTCAGCCTCCAGAGCTGGGAGAAATACATTTCTGTTGTTTAAGTCACCCAGTCTGTGGTATTTTGTTATAGCAACCCTAGCCAACAAATACAGAGTTAAAAATGGAAGAGGAAAGGAGGAAGAGAAGACAAGGGAAAGTACAAAAGGGAAGAGGAACGCGAGTAAAGACGAAGTGTTCGTTCCTGAGCCGCGGGGGCTTGGGGGAGGGGCTCGCATGTCCCGAATCGGTGGGAGGGGAAGAACAGAGAACAAAACTGAGGAAGCCTCTTTCAACCACGGACAGGGAAGCCCCCAGAATGAGCTCTGTCTAGACAGGAGCTTCAGACACTGATGCCTGCCCCTCCAGTGTGTCTGCTGACCCCCAGCAAGGATGGCCGTTGCTTTACCCACTCCTGCGCTCTCAACATGACAGAGGCCCCCAAAGGCAGGAGTCAGAAGGAAATCAAGCTGAATTCCCACTAAACAGTCAGATTCTGTTTTTCAAACAGGTTTCTAAATCTGTCATGGAGTAATGGTTCAACTCTGCATACTTTTCCTAACCTTGGAGCCCTATTTTTTCCCCTGCCCTCACCAGTTTCTAGTTCTGACTTCAAAGCTCCAGGGAGGTTTAAAGAAGTGAATTGAAGACAAATTCCTTTGCCTCCATCAAAAGATTCCACAAAGCAGCAGCAGCCCTCCCCAGGAGGATACTGATTGCCAGCAGTTAATGCTGTGTCCGCTGGGAGGGGTCCACACTGGGGGCTGAGGCACCTGCCAAGGTGTGTTCACAGCAGTGCTTAGATCTCGCTTTAATGTCATCTAATCATTTGAAGGAGCAGAGCTTGAAAAAGATTCTCTCGAAGGATGTAGAGAGCTGAGCCCCTCACACTAAGAGCTGAGAAAGTGATGTCTTCAAAGACGGGATAAATTTGTGACCACACAGAAGTGTCTGTCATGCTCAGGAAGGGAGGAGGGTTGGGTTTATTTTGGGGGGATTTTGCTTGTTTGTTTGTTACTTTGCATTAGAGATTCTGAGATAACAGATGGGAAAGGGTCATTTATTGCAATATTAGTTTGTGGTTGGCTATCCCTGATTTTCCCCCTGAGAACCAAGAAGGCAGCCATGCCCTTCTTGCTCCCCAACTTCAGAGAAGGGCCCTGCTATAAAGAAAACATCAGGAGTTGCTGATGCACCTTTTACCTTTTGTTTCTCTGAAACAGGGTCCTTGAGAGGGTGTCTGAGTTTGGTAACCTCCAAGCAGACCCTGAGACAAGGATGTCAGTGCACGTAGTTGTTTGGAGGGTGATGTCAGGAGGCACTGTAGGAGTGCGGGGGAAGGGAAGGAGAGGAGGGAACTGACACGTTATCAATGTGGGTGAAACTCTGGGATGGTGGGAACGATGCCTCTAAGATATCCAAATCGAGAGGCAAGGTGTCTGGGGTATTTATCCACCAAATCCCATCCAGCATATTGATTGAGGGTAGCCCTAGGGGGGCATTAACAGTCCAATATTTAGCCTGCCCTGTGAAGAGACCAAGAGGCTATCGTGGCCAGAGGTAGGCAGAGTCCACATGCACTTGCAGTTGGAAATGGGATTCCATGGGCTTGGGAATAATGAGGGCTGGGGGAACTTGGGTGGGACACCATAGCCCCTGCCACAGAGGTTATGCTAAGAGAGAGGTGAGTGCCTTTGAGGACCATGAGAAAGAAGAAGGGTTCCTAGGAATGACAAGGTTATGGAGAGCTCACAGAGAGCTTAGGGTGGTCAGGATCTAAGGCTGTGGGCCCCAGAGAGGTGACAGGACTGAACTGGCCATCCTGTGTTTGTCTTCCACATTTGGAGCAGGAATTATTCCTGGTTCTGGCATCTAGCCCCCTTAAGTGACCTTCATAACTGTCAATCAGAATGGATGCCCAACCAATCATAACAGACACTCAACCAATCAAGACCAAAAATATCAGTTAACAATGGATATCCAGCTGAAACAGCTCTAGCAGCAGGCAAACCTAGACCTGAGAACAGACATGAGGTCAGTGAGCTCCTGGCCGCCAGTTCCTGGCCTCCACATTCTACATCCTTTTTTCTTCCTCCTTTCCTTTCTTTCAGCAACCCATTGCCTTCATGTGGCCCAGTGTTCTTTGCTTCAGAATTCTCACTCAGGAAAGCCTCATTTAACAATCATTTACACCATAGTATGAATTAAGACACTAACCCATCTGAACAGTGAATTTCAACTTGACTGTGGAAGAAAAGGCAGAGACTCCATGAAAGATGTCCCCAACAGGGGAACTTTGCCCTGGAACAACTCCACAGTGGCAGCCCACCAGGGTAAGCAGTAAAGCAGGCCAGTTTTACTTTGTTGTTTTTAGGAAAATTGTCATGTGTCCTTGTGTCCCTCATATATCAAAGTCTTCATGTCTGCCCTTGGTTACCACTCAGCTCTTCCTTGGTATCCCACCCACACATAAAACCATCTCTGTCTCACCAGAAACCAGCTCTGTGTTTTATTACTCCACTACTGGGTGGGAAATCTCAAGCTTGTTCCAAGAAGAAAGTCCTGCATTCACAAAACCATGAAGCCAGGTTCCAAGGAACACCTTGCATGTGCCTTCAGTTTTCTTGGCTAGGGCTGGGGGCTGCCAAGGAGTGAGGAAGAACTCCTTCCTCATCCTCCCCAGCAGCGAGTGCCTCTTGCTTTCGGCTCCTCCTCTCGGCTCCCATAGCCACGGCTCACCAGAGGCTGAAGCCATCTAAATCAATCCCAAAACCCTCAGCGAGCTTCTCCACCCTCTTTCCAGCCACCACCCATCACCATGTCCTGGATTGCACTGCCCATTTTTCTTCTGCAAGCATGGCATGAAAGTAAGCCGTTCATTCCCTCCGGTGGACCCTCCCAGGGGTTCCCATTGCCCATAAGTTCTGAGTGATTGAAACTGGCTTCAAAGTCATAGAACAAGTGCCAGGCAGCTTTTTCTATACTCTTCTCCCTCCCAGTTTCCCAGAATCCAGGGAACAAACAACCCTAACCTCAGTGTGTAAAACACCAATCCAACTTGCTCATGGATTCTGTGGGTCAGGAACCAGTGGGCACAGAGGAACGACTTACCTCCTGCACCCCATCTGGGGCATTATCTGGGACTTGGAGGCTGGGGTGACCTAGTTTCAGGAGGTGGGAGTCATCTAAATGGGCAGGGGGGAGGACAGGACCAGAGCATCTACACTGGGTAACTCCCTAGCGCCATGGCAGACTCAGCATGGTCGGGCTTCTCATGTGGGGCTTGGGGCTCCATGCACAAGTGTTCTTACTCACACACAGCAGAAACTGCAACTTTTTTTTATGGTCTAGCCTTCCAGATCTGGCGTTTTCTTTTGCACTGCACTGTATTGGCTACACAGAAGGTACCATCCAGAGCTTCAGAGGGGAGAAGAGCATGGGCTATTGCAGATGTTATTGCGATCACTTTTGGAAATACTATCTGCCCCAAAACCTCAAAGCCAAGTGACACCACTAGCTGTTAGCCAAACACACTCATACTCTCCAACCCCTTATCTGTTATCTGTACCTGTCTAAATCTGACCCACCCCTCAAGGCCCAACACAAGTGCTGCCTCCTCCATGAAGCCAGTGCCCTAACCAAAAGGAAGCTCTTCTTCCTCAGCCACTCCCCATGCTGTAGCTATTTTTCTCAGATGCCTATGCTCCTCTGTCTTGTGTCCTAGGTATCTGGACTTGCCCTGCATCCTTCTGGTCATGAGGGCATGCCCCATTTCTTCTGATGGCCCCTCTGTGTCTGGGAGTCAATCTCACCCACAGCAGATGCAAACCTCATGATTTTTTCAAGAGCACACCATGAGAGGCCAGTGTAACCAGAACAATGTGTGCTGGGCATGTGTCTGTTGGCAAAATGTGTCTCTGGAAAGTTTATCAGCCTTTAAATGCAGCCCTAGCCCTGGCCCAGCTCCAGCTAGCAAGCTCTGGAGAACAAGCTGGACAAGCCAGACATTGTCACATATACTCTCCAGGCCCATATTTCTACCCATGGTTCCTTAAATGCAATGTCCTGAAACAAGGTTCCCCAGCCTTCTAGGCTAGAGAGATGTCCCTTCTGGGGGAGCACAGGGCAGGCTGGCATTCAGAGCTCTTGGCTGTCCAAATTCTGGGGTCCCAGGGTATTTTGGATTATTAGTCTTAGTTGTCTTTCCACCTGGACAATGGCACTCGTGTGCAGACTGTAGCTACTCCACCTTTTATTCTCCCCAGCTTTATTGAGGTATAATTGACAAATAAAATGATAAGATATTGGAAGTGTAAATTGTGATGATTTGAAATACATATACATGGTGAAGGAAATCCTCACATCTATTCATTTGTTCCACCTTCTCGACCTAGGTTTGCAAACTGCCCCTAATGGGGGTATGGAATGCAAATCCTGCCCATCGCCTGTTTCAGTAAGTGAAGTTTTGTTGGAACACAGTCACATCTATTTATTGCACGTTGCTATCTATGGCTGCTTTCCTGGTAAAGTAGCAGAGGTGAGGAGTATGATGGAGATGATATGGCCCACAAAGCCTAAAATATGTACTGTCTGGTCCTTTACCTAAACAGTTTGCTGACCCTCACTTGAATTAGTCATAGATGACTTCATGGCTCCCCGGGCTAGAGATGGGCAGCAAGGAGGAAAAGTCCCAGCTGGTCTGTCTCACCTCCCATTCCATTCAACCTGAGATGCAGCCCAGGGCTTCAAACAAAGGAAGTAGAGTCCACATGGCTTCAGAAAGCCCACAGGAGGGAGTCCCACATGCTGGATCAAAGGCATACCAGGGAAGAGACTCCTGGCCCCACCAGACTACCAGCCTCTACTTCTCTTGCCTCCCCTATGGAAAGGAGCAAGCTCCTTTTCCCTGCCTCGGCTGAGAGCTGGGATTGGAGACACATTAAAGGAAAACTTAGAGAAACCAACAAAAAAATGGTCATCCAATCAACACAACAAGAACTGCCTCTGGACTCAGAACCCCAAAACTCCTCAGCCAGGTTCGGTGCCCAGGAGAGCTGGGTCCCCAGCATAAGATTCAGGTCCACTACACAAGATCCTGGTTCTCTGAGGTCCTTCCTCACCTCAAATCACAGCCAGCAACGTGGTCCCAGGGGACTCTGTACAAAGGGACACTTCTATTCTCACCCATCTGCAGGAGAGAAGATGACACTCCCTGAGCCCAGAAAACACTCAGATGCTTTCCTTCTCAGGTGACCAATAGCCTTTTCCTTAAGGAAGGAAGCTTACAGAATTCTAACCCATAAGGCTTTCAAAATATGTAATGAGATTCAAGGATGACTCTGTCACATGCCTGCTTTGTAACCTCAAGCAAATGACTCAAGTCTCCTGAGCTTCCTTCTTCTTTTCTGGAAATGGAACAATAACATCAACCTCATATGGTGAAATGATATATATGAGGCCCTTACTTGAATAGTTGGTGCACAGAATGAATGATGGCTTTGAACAAATGGGAACAGTGACACACATATGGCAAGAAATGGTTCATTCTCTCATAGCACCCCTGGGGAATATGACTATTATCTCCCTTTTATCCTGTTTCCCCAGTTTACCCTTATTTATCCCCAGAGAAATTTCTTTCCCTTTTTACTCCATTCTCAATGCAATAAAAAATGAACTATACTTGTAAATTAAATTTACATTTAATTAATTATATTTATTGAAACAAAATTTGTCAGGCTCCTCTTACACTTCTGCTTCCTTTCCTTCTTTTCTCACACCAAAATTAATGTCCATATATGGAGCCAAATTTATTTATGCTCAATAAACAAATATGAGGTCTTTCCAAGAAAAGTCCAGCCATTATTAATATCACAAGAATAGTTTGTGCCACATCGATGCAACCTGGCAGCCAAGGAGAGTGGACTGGAATGCACATGTGTGAACAATGATGACTTCACTGTACTAGTCAGTGGGGGCGGTAGATGTCATTGAGTGAGCATGTGTACTGTGTGGCTATCACATTCAACATGACTGAGCGAGTAGAACAACGAGTCTGCAACAAATTTTGTGGTAAGCATAAACATTCCCCTGTGGAAACTATTCAGATGGTTCAGAAGGCCATAGCTATGGGCAACTGATGGTTGGCAGCTTCATCACATCCACACATCATGTCTCATGTACTTTTTTGGTGAGATATCAAATCACCCAGCTGACTCAGCCCCCTACAGGCCAGATTTGGCACCTTGCGACTTCCAGCTTTTCCCCACACTAAAATCACCTTTGAAAAGGAAGAGACTTCAGACTCCTGATGAGGTTCAGGAAAATACAATGGGGCAGCTGATGGTGACTGGGAGAACTGTCTGAGGTCCCAAGGTGCCTACTTTGAAGGGGATTGAGGTGTCATTGTCCTATGTACAATGTTTCTTATATCTTGTATCTACTGCAATAAATGTATCTACTTTTCTTATTACATGGTTGGATGCCTTTTGGCCAGACCTCATATATGTACACCTGGTTTGCACAAGGAAATGACTAAATAAATTTTTAAAAATATTGGAACTTATTGTACAAAGACTAGGGTTCAAGTCTTTGCCACAAACACTTTCAATAAGCTCTGTAGAGTCATCTGACCTCGATGGGCCTCAGTTTCCCCACCTACAACAATAAGGGATTTGAACTAGATTCTCTTATATCTGGATTCTATATTACAAGATACACAATTTGCGAAAAAAGGTTGGGACCAAAGGAGCTAGAAAAGAACGTGTGTCCTGCTGTGGTTGAATGAAGTAGTCTATAGGAATCAATTACACCCAGATGATTTAGGTGTTGTTGAGGTCAGCTATGTGCTCACTGATTTCCTGCCTGCTGGAGCTGTCCACCTCTGCAAGCGGGGTGTGGAAATCCCCAACTATAATAGTAGGGTCATCTAGTTCTCCTTGCAGTTCTATCAGTGTTTGCCTCACACAGTTTAATGCACTGTTGTCGGGTGCATACACATTAAAGATTCTTATCTGTTCTTGGAGAATTGAGTCTTTTATCATTATGGAGTAGTCTACTTTATCCTGATAATTTTGCTTGCCCTGAAATCTGCTCTGTTTGAAATGACTATAGCTGCTTCTGCTTTCTCTTGACCAGTGCTGGCATAGTATACCTCTCTGCATCCTTCTGCTCCTAATCTATATGTTTGAGTTTCTTGTAAACAACATAAAGTTGAGTCCTGTTTTTTGATCCACTAGGATAATCTCTGTATGTTTAGACCACTGACGTTCAAAGTGATTACTGATATAAGTTGATTGATATTGACCATATTTGTTACTATTTCCTACTTGTTGACCTTGTTCTTTGTTCCTATTGTTGTCTTCCACTCTTTTTCTGCCTTTGATGGTTTTAATCGAGCATTTTATATTGTTTTATGTTTTTATACTTTCTTAGCATATACATTGTGCTTCTTTTTTTTCATATTTGTAGTGATCAATTCAAATACCTAGGAATCAAGCACCTGAAATTCAGAAGTGTCTCCCAATTCACCTCATCTCACTCAGCCTCCAGGACTCAGCTGGACTTCTCTACAAACTCAGGTTCTCTCTTATTTTCTTTTGTACTCACCTGATGGAACAATAAAACCCTGGCATGCACATAAAACCTTTTTCTGGGGCTGATGTTGCATTCTGGATAACTGAGAATCAAAGCGCCCATTTCAGTTCCACGTCTGAAGTCTTTCTCCCACACAACGACTTGTGCAGGAGTGGCCAGAGCAGCACTACTCATCACAGACACAAATCAAAAGCAATTCAAAGTGCAATAGATAAAAAAAAAATTTGTTCGTCCATACAATGAAATATTAATCAGTAATGAAAGGAAAGAGTACCAAAACACAATGAGACATGGATGGACTTCAAAATGCTTTTGTAACTAACAGACAGAAGAAACTGCATATTGCATTGTTCCATTTACATAAAATGTCCAGAAATAGCAAATCTACAGAGGCCAAGTAGATTACTATTGCCTGGGGTACAAGAAGGGAGTAACGAGGATTAATAATCCATGTGTGCTAGAAATATTGTTAGGGTGATGGAATGTCTCACGAATGATGTGTGGTGGTGGCTACACCAAGTGAAATTTACCAAAATCACTTGGTAAATTTACTTTAAAAAATCATTGAATTGTACACTTGAAATAGGGGAATTATATTACATGTAACATGTGCCTCAATAAAGTGTATTTTTAAATTCTAAATTCACAAGCCTTTAATATCCTTTTTGCATGACTGACTCCAGCCTCAATCAGTTGGGTGAACCATACTGTACTTTCATCTGGTTACTGCCGAAGGTGTTACACACAAGGTGCAGAAGCTTCACATACAGAGCTGATGCTCTGAATCCCTTAAGACCTGCCCAGAAAGACTTTTTTATTAGCACGTCTCCAGCTTTGACCCACCTGCAACATGTTCGTATTTCTGTAGGTTGGGTTCTAATTGATTAGGATTCTTACCATATTTTCTTCCCTCTTCCTCCAGAATCTCATCCTGAGGAAAGAGAGACAGACAGACAGAAGCATTTGAGGTGACCTCAGAAGGGGATCCTATCCATTCCTGCACTCTTCATCACCTAGCACATTAGTAGGAGCTCATATGCATGAAGAGAAAGGCAAGCCATTTGTATTCCATTTGGGAAATATTTGTGGCCCATCGCCCAAGCACCTCTAAGCAGAGCAGCTGGCTAACACGACACCAGTGAGTCAAATTTGTGTTTGTAGAGGGAAACAAATAATTAAAACAGATCAAAGACTTGACGTGATAATTAGAAACATGCTCATCGCTGTTCAGTCACTGCTGAGGATCTCCAGTCTCAAAGATGGAGAAAAGGCCTCAGGCACCCCTGCTCCCACCCCTTGGGTTTACTTCTATTTTCCTACTGAGAGGGTTTGATGTTTCTGCTTGCCATATTTGCAACCACAGGATCAGTCCCCTTCTTTCCCAGCCTGTTGATTTCTTATATATATCCTTACATCAAGCTCAAATGCTACGTCTTTTTTTTTTTTTTTTAGACAGAGGGGAAGGGTGGGAGAAAGAGGAGAGAAACATCAATGTGTGGTTGCCTCTTGAGCGCCCCCTACCGGGGATCTAGCCCACAACCCAGGCATGTGCCCTGACTGGGAACTGAACCAGTGACACTTTGGTTCTCAGGCCGGCACTTTATCCACTGAGCCATACAGCCAGGGCTCAAATGCCACATCTTCTAGGAAACTGCTCTTTATCCCTTGGGACTCAGGCTCACAGCTGCTGGAGCACTTCTTCCATTCTGCTTTGTTCTGTAGCCAGGACAAGGCTGCTGGCTCCACCACTGGACCCTACACTCCATGAGAATGAAGCCTGTGTCACTCACCTCCAGGGGTTTCTGCGTCACCCACCGCACCCCGTGCCCAGCATGTGTGCAGGAAAGCTCACTCAGACACCACTGATGCCACAGTCTCTCTTCCACCGTTTATAGCACAATGAACACATCATGTGGCCTTAGATTTTCAGCCTCCACTCAGCCCTCAATTCAGAGACAAAGAGAAACATTCACACCTATTATTCCCTCTGTCAGTAACCTCCTCCCTTCTTGCCTACAAAAGGCGATCCCTTCCTACCTGCTTTTAAGCCCTGGCAGGCTCCTCATCACTCAGTTCCACATCCACAATCCTCAGCGTGGCGTTCAAGACCTAAAGTCACCACCCCGAGGCTTCCTGCCATCCCCCAACATGCATTGCAGCCACACCGAACTATTTGCCTCTTCCTACCTCCACCACAGCTAGTCCAGCTCTGCACTCTACATGTGCTTTTTCCTCTTCCTTGTGTTTCAAGATCCAGCCCCAAACTCTTCTCTTTGGCTTTCTTTTCCTGGTGTTCACAGCAAAATCGCCAGTCTAGCCTTCCCCACCCTGCCTGTGCTGTCACTCTGTGGTAGCTTGTCCATTGCTCTATCCGAATGGCAAGGATCTGAGGATCCCAAAGCAGAGACTCTGCTTTGCTCATTTTCACACTGCAATACCTGGCACAACGCCTGGCACATGGTAGAGGTTTTAATATTATTCAGTTATGATAAAGTGAACAAATCAGGAGAGGACTGCCATGAAAAAGATATACTTTATTACTCAGGTCCCAAGAGAAGAGGGCACACCATGCCCAGGAGCATGGGGTCACTTAGAGACTCAGCAGAGCTGGCCAGGAGAGAAAGAATGAGTGAAGAGAAAACATGAACAAGGGACTTCATTGTGGTTTCCACAGGAAGTAACAGGCAAGGCAGGATAAACAGGCCTGGAATTAGCTTACTGGGATAATTTTTAGAGGGCTCTGGGGTACTGGGGCTCTTCCTAATTACCTGGCACCTGGCCTTGAAGTAATAGGGCATGTGGAGCCCTGGCCAGTGTAGCTCAGCTGGTTGGAGCATCATCCAGTAACCGAAAGTTTGTGGGTTCCATTCCCGGTCAGGGCACATACCCAGGCTGTGGGTTCAATTCTCTGGCTGGTGTGTATGAAAAGCAACTGAACGATGTTTCTCTCTCACATAGATATTTCACATAGATATTTCTCTAACTCCCTTCCTCTCTCTCTCTGAAAAATTGTCCTCAGGTGAGGATTAAAAATAAAAAGGGCAGGTGGATAGTGGCCTCAAGTGTGAGAGTGTGAGAATCCAATAGGGGAGGTGGTTGGGGATGGAGGTGCTGGGTTGGTTGCTTAGTATTTGAAAAGTACACCTGTGGAAGGAGGAGTCCTCCCACGGACATGCGAGATGATATGGGAGACAGGACACCAAAGCAAGTGGAGTCAGGCATAGCATCGACTTGTCCAGAACAGGTGTGTTCAAAATATGCAGTGGAGTAAACATTAAAGCACCAGTCTAACAGAAGCTAGCAACATGGGTACATAGTAGATGCTTTAAAAAGGCAGAAGCAATGACCAAATGAATAGATGGATGGGCGGGTGGATAGGCAGATAGATAGATGCAGAGTGGGGGCGGTGGTGGATGAACAGATGAGTGGATGGATGAAGGGATGGCTGGGTGATGATGGACAGGTGGGGGCACAGGTGGCTCACATGCTAACAGTTTTAGATAGTCAAGAGAGACCACTGAAGCATTCTGATTTGGCATCCTTTAGATTTTTGTATATTTCAAATATGGGAAAATTAGCATTGGTCCATAAAACAATTCTCAGAAAATCTTGAGAAATAACAAGTTTTCTTTCATAGCCTGGCTATGGCACTTATATTTTACAGATACCGCTTATTCATAATATTTTTTCCTTCTAATTAGGATCAAAGATAAAACTCACAGTTGTAAGTTCCAGGTGGGGGAAAATCTATGTTCACCATCCCAGTAAACGCCATAAAAACTGCAACATCTCGGTTTTGAAGGGCTCATTTGTGCTGACAGAGTCTCAGAACTGGAGTGGTATGTTCAAGGTTGCAGATATTGAGGATCTGAGGAAACTGAGCCACCGAGGGGGTTAGTAACTTCAGGCGGCTAAACCGAGACTGCCCCCCAAGTTCCTGATGCCTGATGCCCAACCACCTCCCTCTCTCCCCCACCCCCCGTGTCCCTCTCTCTCTCATTGTTTCTATCTTCAGTTAAAAATGCCAAATTTTTGCCACCAATTAACAAATTACTGATGACTTCAAACCTCCTGCAAAGGCGTTCCAAAAGGAAGCCACGCTCTGGAAACGGAGCCGAAACCCCGCTCTCAGACACATCCCAGAAATACCCCTGTGGTGTGTCCTCCACTTTAATCTGTTTTATGTGATTACAGGGGGATTTTAACTTTTTTAGGCTGGCATCATCAGTCTCATTAAAAAACATCCTGCCAGCTTACATAAACCCAGTTAATATAAATCCAAACCAACACAGAAGGAAAAAAAAGATCGCTTTTATAAGACGGGAGGTGTCGGACCACGGCCATCACTGCCACCTCATCTGCGAGGGTCTGGGCCTGCCGTTGGAAAGGCGTCGGAGGACATCTGCAATGCTCAGAAGGCCAGTGTGAGGCTGAGCTTCCCACTGCTCCCAAACACAAAGCCACAGGGGCTCACGTAGCTGGGCCTTCAGCTGGGAGCTAATAAAAAGCGGGGAAATAAAACACATTATTGCAGTCAGCACAAGAGAAATGATATTCGGTTAAGCAGGCCAGCAAGTTTATTGCCTGTTTCTCAGGCCCAGTTCATTAAGCGTCTCTACTGAAAACCTCGATGGTTCCAAGTTCTAAATGAAGTGGACTCTCCTGGCAAAGAGAGACTCGGGTAACTTCACACTAAACCTTCGCTTAGCTTCTTCCCCACAGGGCATCAGAAACAAGGTGACAGCACAGGGAGCAGATAGCGGGTGGTCCGCGTGCACAGGCCCTCACCATGGAGACCTACAACAGCCCTGCCCAGATGTGGAGGCATTGTCGAGGGGCCAAGAGGTCCTGGGCTGCCACCACCATCACTCTCTCCAGCCCACAGCACCAAAATCACGTCTGTCTCAGCTTTGGTAGCTCCCCGCTCATTTACTCCGTGCTGGGCTGACTGCAGCCACAGCGCCGCAGGGGCAGTGACGCCCACCCAGCTGTCCACAGTCCTTCTCTTTGCCCTGACACTGCCTCATGCCAGGGGTCCTTGGCAGCTCCTCTCCAGAAAAATGTGCTAACTTGCAGGAAAACTTTCAGTTCAAAAGAAAATCTTACCCCCAGCCCCTGCCCCTCAAAATTCCTTGAAGAATTTTTCATTTAAACCCCAATGCTTCTTGAAAATACAATCCCCAGTGATTGTAACATATAAGTCAGGATCAAGAGCCCTGACTATTATCTCTATATACTGAAAGAATATTTTGTGTGTGCTGGGTTAGTTTGAATATGACTGGATATGAGATGATATAAAATCATTAATAACTTTCTTAGGTGTGCTAATACTACTGTGGTTGAAAATTTCGCACTCGCAGAGACAGAGAGAGATAAATCAAACATAGCTAAGCTGAAGTAGCTGAATCTAGACAGAAGGTATGTGTTTCAGTATCCTACTATTTCAACTTTTCTGTTTGAACATTTTCATAACAAAAAGCTGAAACAAGGAGACAGCCAAATAACACTATTATTACAATAATACTTACTATAACTATACTTCATAATAATAAGGAAAACTAAAAATCTTTATTACATAAAGATTTCCCTTATCAAGGTGTACTAATCATTCAGAAAACTAAGAGAAGATGACCCCAGAAAATGAGCAAGAATTAGGGTGTGAAGGTTTCACTCTTTGGGGTTGGGTGTCATTTGCATAGACTTCAGGAAAGACAGTTTAGGAGTGTTCATGGAAAACATTTCCCCAGCAATTCCACTGCTGGTAGTTTAGCCTAAACAAATAGGGAAACAAAGGGCTAAGATGTAGGTATAAGGGTGTTCAGTTCAGCCCAGTTTATAAAAGAAGAAACTGGCAACTGACCCACTGGCC
Organism: Tonatia bakeri; assembly: GCA_004024845.1. Taxonomy (NCBI): domain Eukaryota; kingdom Metazoa; phylum Chordata; class Mammalia; order Chiroptera; family Phyllostomidae; genus Tonatia; species Tonatia bakeri. The sequence continues at coordinate 173,088 of PVIA01002251.1, forward strand.
CTCACTCAGGGGCGGAGACAGCCACACAGCAGGATAACATTCAGCCACCACTGTGTGGGGCGCAGATCCACAGGTGTGAGCCCTGGGAGAGAGAGGCCCACAGCTGACAGGCAGTAAGGTGTAGACGGGCAGACGGATACAGACAGGGAGAACGATGACGACGACGGTGATGATGATGATGTTGGTATTTAATCTTTGTTTCCAGGAAAAAATAATGATTTACTACTTTTGGGAGAAAGGGCCATTTCCATTTGGAAAGTAGAAGGACACGTGCCGGTTCCCCAGAGTAAATCAACAGGGCACAGCGTGTGCCACTCGGCCCCGCCTGCCCCAGGAGGAGGAAGGAGCACTTCTGACAGAGTTCCCGCTTCCATCCCTGGTGGAGTGCGTCCGCCAGGGCCCCTTCCGGGGACGAATGAGTTAACCGAGTGTGCACACTCTCAGGCTTCTCAGAGAGAAGAGCACACAGCATTACTATTTCCTCTCTCTCTCCAGGCATGCCAGGCTGCATTTCGTAGTTTGACTGAAATTCTGCCATCCAGTCTGTCTTTCCACAAACAAATGGAATATTCTGAGCCTCCAGCATTTGGAGGCACACAGCTTGCATCTTTTTATGAAGAAAAATAAACACTGTGTATAGTAACAACTAAGCCCTGATGGATAAAACATGCCTGTGGTCCAGAATCCCTCGCGAAGCCCAGGCGGCAGACTCGTGACAGGTGGGATCGGCTGGGCAGTGACAGGGAACAGGCGTGGCGTGGGAGCCGTGTGGGAGCCGTGTGTGGACGTGCCTTTGGGGAGGACACCCTCATCCGGTCCTGTCCCCACCGTGCCTGAAGAACAAAAGGCACATGTTGTTTATCCCAATGGTGACAGTCAGTAGTGGCGCCCAATTCCCTCTAAGCTTTCAGCACAACTCCAGTCATTCAGGTCCATCCCTTCCTCCGTCAGCTGCTCTGCGGACGAGAAGGAATCAAAAACCCCTCCCATGTGATTTTGCAGTTCACTCTTTGGGACATCTGAGCAGTGGCCTTTGAAGCGCAGTCCCTCTATCAGCAGCACCTGCACCAGTGAGAGCTTGTGAGAAATCCACCCCAGCTGCCTGGCCATTCTTCATGCTTGTCCCTGCGTCCCTTAGACCAGTGACCCAAACCTAAAGCTGGACCAGCAGAAGAAGCAAGCTGGTCTGAATACAAATGCCAACAGTGGCAGGAGCATCGTCCTTATGAGAAAGGGCACCCCTGTCTTAAAGATCACGTGGTTATAACCATTTCTCAGCACCATGGTCACCAAACAGGCCATGTCTGAGGCTCTGGCTTTCACAGAAAGAAGTCACTGAGCCATAGTCACTAAGTGAGCCATGAACAGAAGAGGGGAGGAAGCAGGTCAGTTTCCAGATTTTGTATGATAGTAGAGAAACGGTCACCCAACCTCACCCAAAGCTGACCCAATATGCTCCCTCCAGAGGAAGGGGCAGGGGTGACGTCCTGCACCAGGCTCTGAAAGAAGGGCCCTCTCTCTCCCACTAGGTGACTGCTCCCTTCCCCCTCCTTGGGAGTGTCCTAGAAAAACATCACGTTTTCTCTGAAGAGATAATCAACTATCTGCAGTCCCTGCTATAAGCGAACAAAAAAGAAACCCAGGTGAGGGGGCAAAACTGAAATACGGTATTAAAGAATACAATTCTCTCCAAGAAGCCTACAAGTGCCAGAGACATGACCCCAGGAGGGTCACTGTTTTGCATCTAAATACCAAAGCAGGCCTAGGCTGCTCTGGGAGTCCTGGCCAGCAGAGGTGGCCCTGCCTCTGTCTGACAATTGACAACCCCAGATGAAAACGGCCGAAAGAGTTCCGCCATTGCCTGGACTGTGCAGGATCGCACTCATCTGCGAATAAAACCTCCATTTCCCGAAGAGAGGTGGACCCTCCCCAAAGGCAGCAGAGCCAGTTACAGCTTTGTTCCTCCTCCCTTTTCACCACACCTTCCTGTGACTTTATTTCTTCTGAGTGCTCTTTCTCACCTACAGGCTGCAGGCCGGAGCAGTTCGGGGAGATCTTTGTAACCTGTTCCCTAGTAAGCAGCGTGGGAATAAAGCAAGGCGGCGTGAACACGGGCAAAGGAGAGATGAGAACTAGTACTTGCTTAATCTAGTATGTAGCATGCACTGTAATAGTTGTTCCACTTATCCCAGCAATACCCACGAGAATCTTCTGAGAAAGGTATGACCCTATTCCACAAATGAGATGACTGAAAATCACACAGGTTTAGTGTCTTGTCCAGAATTGCAGAGCTAGGCAGGAAATCCTAATATGATCACCTTTTCTGGGGGGGATTTTTTTTCTCCTCACTTTAAGGTAGCTGGCCTTCCACTTCTCTGGAATTTGAGATCACCATCAGGCGGTGACCCCTCCTCCCCGCCGCCCGCTTCCCCTCTCCCAGGCCCCTGGCTTGCAGGAGTGCTCCTGTCTGTCTGACAAACCACAGGAGAGAAAGGCACTCCAGGCATAGTTCAAGCTACAAAGGTTTTAGGGAATGAGGGGTTCAAAATGCACCTTTTTTGAGTGATCCCAACTCTGAGAAAAACAAAAACCAGAATTCTTCAGCTGTAATCTGTGGGAATATTTGGACATTTTTCCCAGCATGTGACATCATTTTCCTTCCAGACATTGATGTTAAAAATAGCCCGGAAAACCCTTTGAACTACTGTCTCTTAAAACACAATATGGATCGTGTGTGTGTGTGTGTGTGTGTGTGTGTGTGTGTGTGTGTTTACCACTTTGAAGAAACGCTTTGTGACACAAGACATGCAGTCAGACTGCCCCTGGCCTGACAGATGCTCAGGGGCAGCCACGGGCTAGTTGAACTTAAACTAACCAGACACACGCAGACGCACACATGTGCACACACGCACACAGTCTTCTCTTACGTGGTACAACCGTTCCCAACTGGCAGCTAAGGCTCTTTTAAACAGCCCTGTGAGGTGATCGAATTGACCAAGACTCAGCATGAAGCTTTTCTCCCATTCAGGGACATAATCAGACAGAATTTTAAGAAGCTCTCATCTTAAAATTTCTGACTGCTTTTCTGTCAAGATGGGCCCAGCAATTTGTTCAAGGAAGAGTTGCTTAGGTGACCCTTCCAGCTCAGAGGAAGAGAGGCAGTCGGCCTCCCCTGCCTGGGGCCTTAGCAAGGGCCTCCCCGTCTGGGACCACGTCTACCCAGGGAAGAGGCGAGGACACCTGGGAGCACCAGCACGGGGACCCGACTGGTGTCTTCGTGGTTCACGCTGCCAGAGCCTCTCAGTGGGACTGGACCATTCTGGCCACGGTCATGGGGCAAGACAGAAACAAGCACCCCAGGGGAAAATGGGCATCTGACTAGTAAGCCCAGCTCAACCTGTACCAGCAGCTGTGGCCCTTCTCAAGCAGGTGCTCCGACACAAAACCAGCAGACTCAGCCAAGCGTGGAAGTGGCTTTCCTCCGAGATCCACAGAGGGTGGCCAGAGCTCTAAGCAAAGCACTCGGCACAGCACTGGGCACATCAAACCCTGATGGAGGGTTTTTAACAGTAGCACAATGTAGTACAGTAACAGGCAAAAAAAAAACCCCACAAGATTGCCCAGTTTTTTGGGGAGGGTTTAGGGGTGGGCTGAGAAGGAAGGCCTGATGTCTGGAAACACAACTGATCTCCTTAAGCTGAACAAATGCCAGGTGGCAGGGATACTCTGAGAAAGGTTCTGGACATTCTGTAAGGTGGCAGGTAGGTGTCCGCAGCCCACTGTGAATATTAAGGGAAGACTCACCCCCTAGCAGAGAAAGACCGGAGTGTCCCTGTGCCCAGGCTTATCCCCACTCCAAAGGCAGAACGCCTTGACTGCTTCTGGGAAAGTGGTTTAAACTACAGAAATGAGCCCCATGGAGGGTTGCCAGATAAAATACAGGACGTCTGGTTAAGTGAGTTTAAGATAAATAATAAATAAGTTCTTAGTGTAAGTAAGTCTCAACTATCACACTGCTGTTCATTTGAAATTTGAGGTTAACTGGCAACCACAGCCCTTTTTGCAAATCTGTTGTGGGCCTTTTGGCTGCATTCTTCTCGTATAAGTAACAGAGTCCTTCACGTTCTTCCTGGGAATCAGAGGACATGGTGGGGCCAGGCGAGGGTCAGGGTATGGAGTGGGAATGGATGTTTTCATTTAGTCAAGAGAGGAGGAAAATATAAAGGAACTGACCCCTTACGGAAATAAATTGAGAGACCAAGGTGGCCCGTGGAAGCTGTGGATTTGAACTGCTACCATTCTCTGTGCCTTGCTAGCCCTGTGGCTAATTAATGATCTCGTCTGTTATGTTTTTTTAAATTATATTTTATTGATTATGCTATTACAATTGTCCCAACTTTCCCCCTTGGCCCCCTCCACCCAGCTCCCCCACTCCCTCAGGCAATCCCCATACCATTGTTCATACCCATGGGTCACGCGTCTGAGTTCTTTGGCTACTCCATTTCCTACACTGCACTTTACATCCCCGTGGCTATTCTGTAACTGCTTATTTGTACTTCTTAATCCCCTCATTTCTTCCTCCATTCCCCCACACTCTTTGCCCATCTGGCAACCACCAAAATGCTCTCCGTATCTATTCATCTATTAGCTTTCTTATCTCTTTTCTCCCCAAGTATAAATCAACAGTAACCAGGGCCTGAAGTCCCATGACTGAGCTCTGCAGCCACCTGCTGGCCGCCCTTGGCAAGGGCTCTCCACACCCAGGCCCTTCCCACTGGCAGACATCCGCATCCACCCCCGTGTACACAGCAGAGATGAGCGAATGGGAGGAGCAGCTAGCCCTCCCACCAGAGTGGAAGCAGAGTGAATGACCTGAAGGTCTCTAAGACATCAGGGCATGCACCCCATGGGTAGCTGTCACTGCTTCCCTAACCTTGGAATTCTTGGGTTGGACTGGATCAGACCCAATGTAGCACTTAGTTTAACATTTTTTTTTTTTTGAGTGTCACCATGCCCATGACCAGCAGGTCATAGGGACCAGCAGAAGAGCCTGCCCAAGTCCATGCAAAAGCAACTAGAGATGCCAGCCTGGTGAGACCAGCCCCACCTGACAGCCACCTCCAGGCCCAGGTCAGCCCCAGGGCCATTCACAGCTGCAGACCACAATCAGCCTGCTCTCTCCTCCCAAACACCCCCACCTACCCAGCTGTCCCAGGAGTCCCAGGAGAGGAAGAGAAGTCCTAGGTTTGAAGGGACTTTACAGAGCATCTATCTGCTCCCACATCCAATCTCTGCCTGCATCCCTGCAGGGATGGGGAACTCACTCCTTCTCAGACAGTATATTCTACCTCCAGTCATTCATTTCCTTACACTGAGTCGAAATCCACGGCCCTCACATCTTTCACCCAGAGCCCATGGGGTCCACCTGGAGTCCGTAATCTTTCTACTGCATAACAATGAACCAATGTATTGGTTCTCACTCTAGAGAGTTATAGGCATTAAACAGTTTTATTTTTCCCCAATGATTATTGTTAATCACATTGTGTCAAATCTCCAAATTCCTTCCCTGGATGGCTTTTTGAGTTCAGACCATAGATTTAACCTCAAATTCAAATAAGCCTCATCTCCCTTCCTCAAATGCTAGCTGGAGAAAGACCCTGAATGTGTGCAGGGAAGGGCTCAAGCTCATGGTCAGGCTCTGAGTCACCTCCTGGTCTTTGGGGCAGCGCTCCCCCGGGGTGCTGGGCTGCTGGGCTGCTGGGGTGAGGGAAGTGAGCAAGTGTTTCTTTAGTGCACTGGGTCCCAACGTAGTCCTTTTCCAGTTGGTTGCCTGTGCTTTTCAGGCTGAGAGTTAGGACAAGACGGGGCCCAGCTGCAGACCTCCCTGTTTGTTGCCACAGCTTTTCCAGACCTAAAGGCGTTTCGGGAGCGTGTGTCTGAGCCCCCCAGAGGGGCCTGTGGAGAACCCCTCACGGCAGAGTTCTCCGTGGTCTCACTAGTGCCCTCCACTCGTGCCACCAGCACATATGCCAAGGCCCTGGGGTAGGAGAGTCCCATACACTGAGCAGTGCTCCCAAATGGGACAACAGATGGCCACCTCCGGCCCAGCTGCTCCCACAGCCCCCCTCCCTGAACCCCACCTCTCCTCTCTGATCCGTTGGCTTGGGGAATTTTGTTCATTGGTAGTCCCATATGCACTGACGGCACGGGTATGCTCACACTTGGTAAAGACAGCCAGAAAATTCCACCCTACCGACATTAACACGTTAACATGGCCAAGGTCACTCCAACAAAATGCAATGTTGTAGTAGATTCAAAATCAAGGAATATAATACGTGGATGAGAGCGCTATGGAGTTGTGGGATCCTCTCCTGAGAACATCTACATGTTGCAAGCAGCTCCATGCAAATACGCACCCCAAACTGCCTGAGCTATTTGGGCCCAAATGGGTCAGGCAACTTGCCAGACCCGGCAGTCATACAGGACAGCACCGGCTGCCCCTCGACCTCATCTAGTGCGTGTTTCTCTCTTCCCCCCAGCACACAAACCAAACTCTTATTCTACACTGAGTACTGATCTCACAGAAAGCCTGAAAATTCAACTTGTTATGCACTGAGGAAAGTGTACTTTTCCCATTGTCATATTCTCTTAATTCCAAAGATTAAAATAAACTTCCCATATGCTTGCAAACAAATAAAAAGCATCACCTTGAAGCTGAGGCCAAACATGAAAACATCGCGCTCAAGCAAGGCGGGTAGTGTTGTTTATTAAAGCGCTCGTGTTTCCACTTCATGAGATGGAAAGAACTCATCCCATGGCAGTGAGGTGGCTGGCTTCCAGCTCTTCTTCCCTCCTCCTTCTACAGTTCCCTCCTCTGGATCAGTTTCCTATTGCTACAAATGTAGCAGGTTCAGATAGTTCCAAACGCCCAGGTTAAACCAGCACAGGTGTATTATGTCAGAGCACCTTGCAGTCAGAAGTCTGGCCACGGCAGGGCGTAGCTGGTTCTCTGTGCAGGTTGGAACCACACAAGACCGATACCAGGTGTCAGCGGGGCTGCCAGGCTCTGGGAATGAACCTGCACCTCAGTCCATTGAAGCTGTTGGTAGACTTTCCTTCCTTGTAGGACTGAACGCCCCAATTCTTTGCTTTGGGTCACTGCTGCTCCCTGCTCCTTGAACCCCCCGCATCGCCTCCATCCTCCATCTCCAAGGCCAGCAACAGTGCTTCAGAGCTCTCTTTCTGCCTCATTTCTCTGACTGATATGTCGTCCTTCTCTTCTGCTTCAAGGGTTCATGTTATTACATTGGCCTACATGGGTAATCCAGGATAATGCGCCTATTTTAAGGTCAGCTGCTTGAGAATCCTAGCTATCTCTGCAAAGTCCCTTCAGCATTACCTAGATTAGTGTTAGGGGACGGGACTAACTAGGGGCCAGGAATTTGGGGGGAACATCTCCAGAATTCTGCCTACCACACTCTCCTTTCCCTCCCATTTATTCTTGTTTTTTTTTTTCCTTTTTTGAAATACCCAAAGATGCATTCATTGATTTTAGAGAAAGAAGTACGGGGGTGAGGGGGTGAGAAAAGAAAGGGAGAGAGAAATTGAGAAACATCAGTGTGAAAGAGAAACATCAACTGGTTGCTTCCCATACGTGCCCTAACCGGGGACTGAATCCACCACCTTTTGGTGTACAAAACAACGATGTTCCAAACTAACTGAGCCACCCAGCCAGGTCTACTCTTGTTTTTTAGTTTAATTTTCTTGGCATAGACAGAGATCCAAGCAATTTTAGTACAAATTTCACTTTCCCTCTACTCATCTGATCTGAGAGGAATTTGAGTGGCAGCATCTCGGCCACATCAAGGAAAGTGCTGGGGCTGCCACCTAAGTGGGGGCTTGGACCTCTGTCCACGGATACAAGTCAGTGACCCACACAGTTCACACTTATCTGCCTGTGGCTTGGTTTCCTCCATGGTGCAATGGAGGTAACTGCACACTTACTGAGTTATTGTGACAGTTCAGTGAGGTAAGGAGATATCTGTAAATGTTTTGTGAGTCTAAGCTGCTTTGCACACGTGTGCTGCACACAGATGCAAAAACTTGACTCAGTTCCAAGATCACCCGTTGTGAAATCCTCAACAGCTAAGTTAATGTGCTTGCCCAAAATACCTTCCGTTTATAACAAAAACCAGGGTAACCCATCTAACACATGTTTTAACAGGTGAAGTTGGGCCAAATCACTGAATCACAGAGTTGAGGGGCCTCACCATCTTTTACTTTATAGATTAACAAGATGAATTCCAAGGAAATGCACTCTTTGCCGCAGGTTTGACCAAGGTGCATTACTAGACAAGCTGGCTCGCAATTCAGTTCTCTCCACATCCCTAGGGGGCCTCTCCACAGGGAGTCACTCAGCAAATACATTAATCAGGAATATGTTTTCCGGTCTGGCAAGAAGGAAAATTATTTATCAATTTCTCTAAGACCTGCTTGCCTCAGAGAACTTCATCCTGTGACAATATTAATGCAGCCTAGAATCCTTGGTTGAAATGTCAAGATCCACAAATTGCATGTGCTTGTTAAACGCAAGCACTGAAGTCAGAAGGAGCAGGAGCCTAGATGTGAGTACCATTGTTCATTTCATCAGGGCCTCGGGCTCTGGCTCAGACGGAGGCGGGTCCCGTTTCTGAGGCCCCTACAGGCTTGTTCCCAGGGCCCGCCAGTGGCCAGAGGAACTGGGAGTGGGATACCGACTCCTCCAAGAAGGGGGTCGCGAGTCAAGTCTAAGGAGTCCAACTGGTTGTCGGATCCAAAAGAGAAATCAGGGATTCATACCCTTCCAATCGTTCTTTAGCTTTCCAAAATGTAGAGCTAACCCCGTCACTTACTTGCTTAAGAGCCTTCTGTGGCTCCCCACGGACCTACGGATACAAACTCTATAGCATAGCTTCCAAGTCAGGGCCCCACTTCCCTCCCACTCACCGACCCACCGCCAGACTCTGCTCATCTTGTTCCCTCCGCCTGCGACACCCAAGCTCCTAGTCCTCTCCCTGCCCACACTCCCCTACTGCCATCTCCCAGGTTTCATACTCCCAGCATTCTTAGGATTCTGCCCCTCTCACATCATCCCACCCTTCCAGAGGCCCACTCCCGGGCTTAGCCCTTAGTTCCCTCACACCCCTTTGGTATTTTGCTCCTTCCCCGGGCATCATGTTCTTTCCGTCTCACATCATTGTTTATTGAAACCAGGCCTATCTCCTCCATGGGACCCCAAGTTCCTTGTGACAAGGACCACGTCTTACTCATTGTGCATCCCTTTCACCTACTCTGGTGCCGTGCACATCAGTACTAAATAAAAGTCTGACAAGTGAATGAACACTCTCAAAAGCTGCCAAGCTCACAGGCAGTTCCTCTAGGTGTCTCGAATCCAACAGTACCTGGAACTTCTACTCCAAGAACAGAACAATAAATCACCGAGGCAATAGGGAAAACTTTTTTCTTTTTTCTTTTTTTTCTTTTTTGCTAGATCTACAGACAATAGAAAGTACAACTTCCAAACAAAAACAAAAAACAAAACAGAAACATCAAACATATGGCTTTGAAAAAGAAAAAAAAGTCTTGAGATACTTGGCTATAATTCTGAAAAATAATCAAAATCCTACCCAGTATTTGGGCAATAACCTGACATTTTGTATTTTTAATACAAAATGTACCCACATAACCACAGAGCAGACAACCAGTGTCACTGAAGAATCCATTATCGAATCCCATTTGCCCAGATTTCTCATTTCACATGAGCTATCATCTTGCTGCTCTCCTAAGCCTCCACTTAAAAGCCTCATTATTAGGCAGGGGAGTGCCCATTTGGAGGGGTAGAGTGTTTGCAATTATATTTTAAGGCGCTTCCCCAAAGCTCTAAAGTCAAATGACAAGATGGGCAATGTAATTGTCAACAGAATATGAGACATGTCTGAAATTAGTTCTGCTCATCCTTAATGGATGTGTAGGCAGAGCTCACACATCGGGAAAAATCTGATGACGGGGGTTTGTGAGCAGAGTCAGAAAGCTGGGTGGCCTCAGGCAAGTCACTTGACCTCTCTCGGACTCGGTTTGTTCATCTAAAACAGAATGGGACTTGATAACCCCTGAGAGTCTTTTCAGCACTAAAGAGTCCATGGAAGGGCAAAAATTTCTGAAATACTACATAGAATAAATGAGGAATCCAATGGGCCACCATCCACAGAGTCACTGAGCTGTTCTCCTGTGCTGGGCTATGGCCCGACACTACCAATTTGGGTCTCTGGAACCTCACAAGCTATGACAGTAATATTTGGTGAATTAATTAAATGGATACTAATCCTCCACCCAATGCAAACTAATCTGGAATTAGAAAAGTAGACCCGTGCAAGGGCATCCTTGGCCCCACAGGTTATCTAAGTTGAGTTCCACTACCCAATGTGAGGAGGCCCCCCAAGCCCACAGCAGACCCTGCACCCCTCTGGTGAGAAACCTGATGAAGGGAAATATTAATTTTCCCAGGAATTTTATGGCCCAGTTTCATCAATAAAGACAACAAGATAGGGACATGAGTCTGACAAAGAGGCAAGAGCTGAATTACTCTCAAGTTTGTGCTTCTCAGTAGTTCATTAACTGAAGTGTCTCCAATTTCCAAGAGTCTAGGGACGCTACTGACCCAAAATGAAAGAGGTAATTTCTAGAGAGTTTTAAGCTAGATATAAAGACTTATAGACTATCTCTTGCTTTCCTTCCCTCTGTTATAAATGTGCATTATTTTCTTGTGGAAATAGAGCAGATTAAACTCCCGAGTTGCACCATTTTCTTTCAGTCAATAAGTTGCTGCTATTACTTTGGGTCTTTGTAACCTCACAAGCTGATAGTAATACTTGGTGAATTAATTAAATGGACATTAAACCCTCCACCCAATGCAGACTAACTGCAACTAGAAAAGCAACCTGTGAAAGAGCATCCTCTGTCCCTTTGAAAAAATTCAGATAATCTGAAAGGATGTTCACTTAATAAGATGCAGGGCTCTCAAGCCGGGATAACAAAACAAGCCTGTGGAGCTGCAGGGAGAACATGTGGGTGGCGCTGATAATGGGGAAGGTTAAAGATTAAAACCATCACTTGGAAGACCTATGGTGAACTGACACCTTTGAGTGTTACATCTGTCCCTTGTAAATTCCTGGGCAAGCAGCTTTGACTTGGAATGGGGGCTATTTAAAAATTAACATACCTTTTCTGCATTTATTGATATGATCATGTGATTTTTATTTTAAAAAAATCCAGCACCCATATATGATAAAGACTCTCAGAAAAGTGGGAATAGAGGGAGCATACCTAAACGCAATAAAGGCCATATATGACAAACCCACAGCCAACATCATATTCAATGGGCAAAAACTAAAAGCATTTCCCTTAAGACCAGGAACAAGACAGGGATGTCCACTTTCATCACTGTTATTCAACGTAGTACTGGAAGTCCTAGCCATAGCAATCAGACAAGAAAATGAAATAAAAGCCATCCAAACTGGAAAGGAGGAAGTAAAACTGTCTTTATTCACAGATGACATGATATTGTACATAGAAAATTCTAAAGACTCCACAAAAAAACTACATTTAGTAAATTAACTTGGCAAGTAGCAGGATACAAAATTAATATCCAGAAATCAGTTGCACTTCTATACACCAATAATGAACTCTTAGAGAGAGGAACTAAAAAAAAAAAATCCCATTTACCAATACAACAACAAAAATCAGGTACCTAGGAATAAACTTAACCAATGAGGTAAAGACCTACTTTCAGAAAACTATACGACACTGAAGAAAGAAATAAAGGAAGACACAAACAAGTGGAAGTAGATACTGTGTTCATGGACTGGAAGAATTAAAATCATTAAATTGTCCATACTACCCAAAGCAATCCATAGATTCAATGCAACTCCTATTAAAATACCAATGGCATATTTTATAGATCTAAAACAAATATTCCAAAAATTTATATGGAACCAGCAAAGACCCCAAATAGCTTCAGCAATCTTGAGAGAGAAGAACAAAGTTGGAGGGATCACAATACTGAATATCAAACTACCAAGCCATTGTAATAAATATTAACATACCAAAAAAACTAAAGGGAAAGTCTGATTCTGCTGTGTTTAGCTTTTATCCATTTGTCTTCCCACCTGCACTGTAATATGACACAATTTTTAGAACAACTTTAAGTTTGTAAAAATAAGTTTCATCACTCCTGTACAAGCTGACATTTAAATACAACGCAGAACACCAGTTCTCTGGGTCGGGGGCTGGCCTGGTCTGAGGTCGGAGGGCTGTCATCACCTGCTGATTCAGCATTTGCTCCTGCCAGGGCTCTTCCCTGAGCCCTTTGATCCCGCCCAAATGTGGGACATTCCTGTTAAAAAATTATCAAATTTCAGTGTTACAGACAATTTTTTTTTAATCTTCACCGGAGGAAATCTTTTCATTGCTTTTAGAGAGAGGAAGTGGGAGAGAGAAAGAAGCATCGATGGGCTGCCTTCTCATACACACCCCCACTGGGGATCAAACCCTTAATATTTTGGTCTACAGGATGATGCTGCAACCGAGCCACACCAGCCAGGGTTCGGTGACACAAACTCTAACACTTCATGAGGTGGACAGTCTCCCTTTAGAAAATGAAAAATGGGGCAGAAAGTAGTAAGTTTTTCTAGGAAAAGGGCAAGGAAGGGAAAAATTTAAAAATACCTGACTGACTAGGGCCACAGAGTGAAGCTTGTTCGGGGTGAGAAGAAATGAAAATATAGAGCTCAGAGCTGACTTGGTGTTTGCAAACCGACTAACTGCATATGCTGTGTTTCTGGTCAAGCAGAGCATTTATAGGGACACAAGGCTTTGGTGTGCTGATGTGGCACCTCAGGCAAGACTGGCACCATCCCGGGCCTAGAAATTTATTTCAACACTCCCTACACCCAGGTCCCACTTGCAGATGGCACTTGTAGGGTGATCAGGTATTACCTGTCATTAGAGTCCATGGCTGGTCTCCATTACAGCCCCCTACACTACCTGTTCAGTGCACCCCAGCAATGCACCCAAGGGGTAACAGGACATGCTGCAAAGTGTGGCACCTCCCCCACGAGGGAATACTCACAATCCACCTTTATTAACAGTCGTTTCTTACCATATCAATTCTCAAGATTGTAAACAGTAGCATAGAAGACACTTACTTTGGAAACATGTATTTGTTACTTTTTCTCAGTCCCTGAACCATGTTCTCTTTATTCCAATCAAGAAACAGGGCAGTTGTACACCCGTTTTCTCTTCTTGTTTTAACATCAACAACAAAAGGTTTATGATGAGCAAGATTGGGGAACTGGACCAAGTAACAGCTGAATTGCTACCTGAATTCCACCGTGCTCACTCACAAGAAGACACATGCTGGGGGACAGACCATGAACAGAACTGCCGCTGAGCAGCCAACCATGATGGCCCAGAAGGCCGTCCTGCTGCAGTGTGCAGGTTAGTGAGGTCCTGAGCTAGACTGAAGTGTCCCACTGTACCTGTTCCTTGCGGGCGACAGCAACATGGCAGACCCACGTCTACAAGCCCACTGTTAAACCATGCTGGCCATGAAATGTGCTCCCCGGTGCAATACCATGGAAACCAGGATGACAACTTTGTGAAACCCTTCATGGTAGTCTTCAGCAGCCACCGTCCTGCTTGGCCTAAATAAGGATCAACTGACCTTCCAACATTTATTAGCTGGGTAACCTTTAGCAAGGTAAGTCTCCACATCTGTGAAATGGGGCTGATGCTATCTATCCCAGGGTTGGTGTGAAGATTAAAAGGGACATGTGTAAAAAGCACACAGGTCAGTGTCTGCAGCATAGCAGGCAGGCACTCTGTAAATGCCAGCCTTTCTTACCATCAAAGCCAAAAGTCATGATTTTATTCACTCTAAGTAGTGAACAGACTGGCATGTTTAGGAGTGGCCTAATAAAAAGTTTTGTAGGCCTGGCCCAATGGCTCAGTCTGGTAGCTGGAGCATCATCCCATACACCAAAAGGGTTGCGGGTTCAATCCCCAGTCAGGCACAAATGGGAGGCAACTAATCAATGTTTCTTTGTCACATTGATGTTTCTCTCTCTCTCTCTCTCTCTCTCTCCACCCCCCCAGCCCCTCCCTTTCTTTCCCTCTCTTTTTCCCTTCTGCTCTCTCTGAAATCAATGAACATGCCCTTGGGCGAGGATTTTTTAAACTTTTGTAAATCTGATGGACTTCCCTATAAATATACAGTGAAACCTCCCATATCACATTAGCCATTAGGGTCCTAGAGCTCCCCGCCTCGTTCAGCCGGGCATACCAACCCTAAGAATCTCCGTAACAGGTGTCTTCTACAAGGCAGCAAGGGGGCACCTTGTCAAAATGGTCACAGAGGTAGTGGCCCAGCTCTCCAGTTTGTAACTACTGCACTCACACCCTCACAATTACAGGGCTCAGAGGACGATACAAGCTAATAAGCGCAATCAACCAATAAATACAAAGTCTATAAAAATTTTGCCAATAGTTTGATCATAAGCTGATAACAAAGTTGGAGTGTTTCAGTCATCTTATCCTTATTTTGCATCATAAAAAATTATATTCCTCTAAAATGTAAGTCTAGAAAAACAGGTAATTTACGGGCTTATTTCTTTATGGGCTTTACTTCCTGGCCCTGCCGGTTAAAGCGATAACGAAGCCAAAGAATAAATTCTCTCTCCAATAAAAACATGAATTCCTTAAAGAAAATGAAGTGAAAAGTTACTTTAGGTTAAGTCTGTGAGACAAATGTAGATGAGACATACCCCCCCACCCTCATCACAGATACAAATGCAGCCTTTCCAAGCCTTAATTGAAGCCAGAAAAGACAGAGAAAAAGGCTTGCACTAAACCATTACCTATTTTGTTAAACATCAAATAAAAAGACCCAGGGGTCTCTTTCCTTTAAAAAAAATAAATAAATGGTTAGAAACAAACATTGGATGTACGGCCTTCCTCCTAACCACCCATAAAAATACTTATTTGGAAAATGTGAGAATCATTCCATGGGCTAAAGAGAAAATGTTTCCATCGAGATCATTCTCATAAAGCACTCAGGAGAATACTTAACACACTAGATACAGTCAGGTTTAGCTCTCCCCACCTTCCTCAGGGACTCTATTTATGCTATGTGGTGATAAAACAGTTGCATGCTTGTCCAATCACCAAACCATTTCTACGAGGCTGGTTGAGCTGACTCACTGCAGAGGTGGCCCGAGCCAGCACTCAGCTGTTGTAAGGAGGCACAGGGACATCAGACGAGGGGCTGCAAGCTGGGGTCTGAGCCCCACCTCTGCGGCACACTAGCAAATCCAGGTAAATGAGGTGGCCTCCTGTTTCCAAGCCTCATGTTTCTCACAAATTAAATGGAAATGCTAATGATATGTTTATTAATAGTGTTTCTGAGATGCTCAAGTAACTTTTAGGAAAGCACTTCTTGAATCATAAAGGGCTATTTAAATGCTCTTTATCTATGGATCTTGTGTGAATGAAAGGCAGGGATTTGCAGCTCTAACCAGTGGGTGGACGGAAATAGCTTTGAAATTGGTAACTGAAAAATAGCTAAACTTCATCCCATTGTTCTTGCTCACTGGTCTGCAATTAGACCAATTGTAACTCAACGAAGGGGTCGCTGATGGCTCTCAGCTTGCTCTCTGGGCCCACCTGTTGCTATGATGCAATGATAAAGAGGTCCTCACCTTCAATGCACTCCACTTGTGTCCTCCATTACCACTGGAGAGAACGGACTTTCAAAATGCTGAGAAGTCCACTCTGGGAACAATATTGTCTCTGAAACCACTACAGCTGCCATGACTGGAACCCCTGAGTTTTGAGCAGGCAATGGCAAAAATATGGCTCACTTCTAGCCCAGTCAACTGGTCCGATACAAAACAAAAATTAGTTTGCTCGACATGTCTGAGCGGACATTTGATGTTTCTGCCTTCTCAGAGTGACCCTTTGGGTAAAAGAACTTCTCTTAGGACACGTGGTTTGGGTGGGGCCACCCCTCAGGGATGGACACTGCAGGCTGCTGGCTTTTCAGACAGGTTTCAGACATAGAAACCTGTGTAACAGACACACCTTTTCCAATAACAGAAAATCCAACTGAAGAGTTTAAACAAAGAGAACGATTTGTAAGTCCATATAACTGATGCAGTCCAAGGTTCCACTTACAGTGCGACATGGGGCTCCAATGATCCAAGGACCCAGTGTTTCTCGACATCCTGGCTCTGCTCCTTCAATGCTGGTTCTTCTCAGAAACGCTCTCCACTCAAGGACGCCTGGAGGCCGCCAGCGGCGCTACCCTTCCTTTCCCGGGGTGGGGGCCTCTGTTCTAGCATCACCTTTAAAAGTCCTGACATACGTTCGTTCTTGGATGGGCTTGATCATGGGCCAGCTCCAGACCGGCAGATAGAACAAGCTGACTGGTCAGCCCAGGCCATGTGCTCCCCCGCTGCAGCTGGTGGCCTCAAACACACAGATCTCTAACAGTGGCTTGGACAAGCGGGAGAATAAATATTTGGGAAACAAGCACACTATGTCCACTCCGTGCAATCAGTGATCTGGATTTTAGCATAAGTGATAGGGTTTTTTTTATTTTCATCTTGTGTAGCTCTTCAGGATGGGGAAATAAAGGTTAGCAAAGATGGTTATGCACTGGACACCCCTCTCTCTACATTAAATACAAATTATCATCCTTCGGATTTTAAAATTTATCTTTTTACATGAAATCCAATTCATTCACTCTGTTCAAGTGCCCACATTCTGAAAGAAAAAGGAAACATGAAATGTTAAGCATTTCTAAGGATCACTGAGGAAAACAGAAGAAACAAACAATCATGTGGGTGGTATGAAGAATGGGAAAGTTTAAATAATAAAGTCATGACACAGTAAAGAGTGGATAACAAGACTTTAGTAAATATTTAGCACTAGACATGAAAATAAATTTCCAGTCTTAAAATCCTCTACTTAATTACACCGTCGGCTAGAGAGAGCTCAAAGAAGCCACCTCTTTTCACAGGTGCGGACTTGGCTTTTGTTTGCTGAACTCTAGCTTTCTCTGTATTAATTTTCAACCATGAGCAGCTTTGCCTTGTATAATTTCTACACATTTGCCATTTGTCACAGACCTTTGTGACTTAAAAGTACATTAAAAACGCCTGTTCCCAGATTCTTGCTACTGCTCACCTCATTTTTACTTGGCACTCTATCGACGACGTCTTTGAGAGGGAGAGTCCTGCATTTGGTATCATGAAAGGAAACCTTTCTAAATATTTGGAGTGGAACCTCCTCAGCTGCTTAAAGGCTGAATAGGGGGTTCCTCAATCACCCATTCCACTTCACAGGGGTCTGTGAGTATGAATGTGCATGCGCAGAGCTGCTTCAGCCCTCGACAGTGTCAGCCATGTCCCAGGCTCCAAAATAGCCAGCCTGCATGATGCCTCAAATGCCCCCATAAAAGGGTCATTCGCTTGGATTTAGGCACTGCAGATTTAGCAACCTCAAACTGAAAAAGACAAGTTTAATAACTCAATGCCCCCAGCACCCAGCCAAGCTCTGAATAAGGCAGTAAGACAGAAGGGACCTGGAGGTCAAAAGAGCCTGTAAAGGATGCTTATGAGGCAGAGTGGGAAGCAACAGGCCTGTTACCCTTCAGGGTCTAGAAAGAAGAGGGAAGGCACCCAAGGAAGACTTCCCTCTCCCGTAGAGGTTAAGTGCTGGGTAAATATCGCTGAAGTGATAAACAACTCAAGTGTGACATTTCAAGAACTAAACCTCCAAAAAATTAATTCTCATAAAGAAAATGAGACTTTCTTTTCTGTGCAGGAATTTAAATGCACTTTAACCAGAGAAATATTTATTAAAACATTAGTAGTTATACAATGTCGAAGAGCCTTTCAATGTAAGTATTGCTTCAACAGGTTTTTCCAAGTGGAGACAACTAAGGTTTACATATGGCTCCTGAACCCTCAACAAAATAAGAGAAAAATTCACTGATTCTTCTATTAATGTTTTTGATTAAAGTGTATCAAAAACAAGAGGACTTATAAAGATACAGTTTCACGGCTGTCATTTATTCCTAGATCATGCACAAAGACAAATCCATTAGTACATTTATTATATTACCCATCTCAGTGCTCATAATAATACGGTCATTTTTATTTGGGTATTAGAAATTTAAAATAGTACTGTATTCATTGCTGTTAATATGCTGCCTGAAGTGCAACTCCAGGTTACTTACTTAGGATTCAGACAAATAACACAGAAACTGGAAAAAGCGGCAGATAAGTAATGTCGCACAAAAACCTTGTGTTCATACAACACTATAACTGCAATGAAGGAAAAGTCAACGTGAATCACAGGTTTTTGCATCCTGCCTTGCCTGCATGCATTTCACAAACTCAGGAGAGACTCTGGGCTTTAACACTTCTCACTGTGGGGAAAGGCAGAGGGTAGCATCTCCTTTTGTGTTAAGAACACGAGGCTAGTGGTCAGGAGACCTGGGCTGAAACCCTGGTGTTGTCCAAGTAACCCTGTAGCTGGGTGTCTATTTCCTTGATTCTACAAGTTATCATCTCAGGTGCTAATTTCCAACTCACAAGTCCTCTGATTCTTAGGAAAACGTGAGCATGAAAGAGATCAGACCCGTGGCTCTCACAGAGTGGGTCCTACAGAATTACCACTGGAGAATTTTTAAGAGATGCAAGTGCAGGGGGTCCACCCCAGGTCTACAAAACCAGTAAGCCCTGGTTTGAGAAGCAAGTCCTCCAGGTGGTCCTGATATATGCTATGCTGTTTGGGAACCACTGGATTAGACCAAAGCTACATTTAAGAAATTCACTGTGGTTCCAAACACAGGGTAAATAAACCTAAACTCTATCATTAGACTCAGTTTATCAGCTACATGTTAATTTTCAGTCTTATGGCAAACATTCTTTGAAAATTCTGAAAGGACATAGCCACAGAGGTAAGATTTAGGGTAATTTTAACTAATAATGGCCAATGAAACTTAGTTTTACCCCTAATTAGGAAAGTTAGGATTTTAGATCATTTCTCATGTTTCCAAAGCTATTTATTGTTTAAGGAAAAAAATAATTTTCTAACCATATAAACTTTCTCTCTAGTCCTGTGAATAATTATTTAATAAAAGGCATATTGAAATTTATAACATATGCTAAAAGATGAGCTTCATCATTACAAAATATTGTAACAGTACAAGACAAGGGGTTTTTATACTGCTTAACATAATAATTGAAGTTTTGAGTTATTCTGCACATTATTATACTAATGTAGTTGCTTTTCACAATGACTACTGTGGTTTTTAATTTCTAATGTTATAAGAACCAGAAAAAATTCACAATACGGACATAGTGGCTTCATAACCTACTCTGAAAAAATTATAATTGGATGTGTAATTTCACAAACAAAATATATAACCTTCTAATTATAAATTATTAGACAAATTATTAAATAAATAATACTTAACCTTGACAGAGTATCCTGATCTCTCCTAAATTAGGTCACCACACACTAAAGTTTTCTTCAACTTCACCATCTATTTAGTCTTTATTTTCTGAGATTAATGAGAATTAGGTTATTTAGAGAAAAAGACCTCTTCATCCCCTGCTCCATGCTATGTTTTTAAACATGGTTCCCGTAACACTGAAAAACGCTACACTGTGGACTATAACACCTCAAATAATACAATGAAAATCATGATTTGGAAAGTGCAAAAATCTGAAATATACTTTCTGTAATTTATTTCCAATTATTACAAGTTAAAAAAATTAAAAAGATTGACAAATTGAATCAGCAATAACCAAAGATAATGTGCCGAAACCTAAGTACCAGCAAGAAGCTGTTAATGACATATCTTTTTGGATTTATTTTATTACAACAGACACTTAGCTCTTAAAGTGCTTAAACAAAATCACTTGTTTTATTTGAAAACAGAGTCATTCCTGCAGCAGGAGAGCTTAAACTTGGGAAGATGTCACTACAAAAAAAAAAAAAAAAAAAAGGGCTTAAATTCACTGCAGTCATTTAGGACCAGAGAGCAGTTAGCACGCCCTAAATGGATTTACTTCGGTAAGCCTAATAACATAACACAGCACAGCTCAGGAAATGCTACATAAGCTTATATACAACTATACCTTTAACACGGGGTTGTATGCTCACTGCCTTTTTAAAGCTTCTTAACAAATTGATCATAGTGATAAGCTTTAGGTGCACTCATGAGAGTCAATTCCAGATGAAAAAGCTGCTTAAGCCCATCTTTTACGATAGGTGGAGGCACACCCATATCATGAAACACAACACTGGTAAACTAGGCATTTTTTAAACAAAATTGTATCAATGTGTTCAGATGTTGGATTTTTATCATGTTTTCACTAAGATTCTATAAACCAATAACCTGAACAGGTTACAAAGGATGACAAAATGAATGCAACGTTTAATAGAGTTTTTATTTGTTTAATTTGGTAAATGTAGAATGTAATGGTTTCAAGGCAAATTCCGGACTATCTCAGTCACAACTCAACGGTAACATGATTCAGAGTAACAGTCTCATTGTCCACACCCACCTGTCCCTACACAGACGTATCTACAGAAGTCCATGTACAGATAGATTAGTTTTCAGAAGCTCGGATTTTCAACGACTCTAGAATTCAGATTTTATGTTTTCGCACACTTCAAAATTATCCATTTGATGCAGGATATAACCATGAGGAGATAAAAATTCATGCACTGATACTCAGGTTTTCCTTTAAAAAAGTAAATCCAATATTTGATAATTCAATGCTATATAAAGTGCATTGAATAGCTTAAATAAAACAAATGCCAATTTTATCATGAATTAATAACATATTTATTGTCTTGAAACCAGACAGGCCCAAGTTTCTTTTTGTTTTTATGAGTCAGCTCTCTATAAACTCATTTCTTCCAAACTTCCTGTGTAATAAAAATCAAGATATTTCATTTCTTCTTTGCATTTACAAGAGATGGCAGGGGGCTCAAGGTAAGTATGTTCTTGATGATTCAGAGTCAGAAAGTACTTCTTCTTGAGTAGAAGGTTCATAATCTGCATTTTCAGCTAATTCAATATCTAACTCATCATTACTTTCTGCACTGTAATCAACTTCTTCAAGGAATCGAGGTTCATCTTCATCCAAAACATAAGTGGTAGGGCTGTAGCCAAAGCACACAGAACATACAAGGCCTCATTAGATTTTCAGGTTCTAATATAAGGTTATTTGAACATGCTGGATAACTTTGATTTCAATATAATAAAACTGGCTGGGCTGACTTTAAGAACACTACCCAAATGAACAAGTTCAGAGTCTTATGAATGCAATAACTGAAACCTCCTGACACTGATAACAAAGGGTGAGAGGTTAACTTTTAATTATATTACAAGAGTGTCATACACATCCTATAATTATGTACCAACAAAAAAACAATAGGCTCTCTAATTAGGTTACTTCTTTGAAGGGTTTCATCAATTTGCAGGCTTCAAAATTCTATTTTATTCACTGTAAATAAGCAGCAGATAATTTCAATAGGCTTTATAAGAAACTATGGGCATTTAATTGGTTACAGCAGTAATGCACTGACACCACTTATTCGAAGTATGCACTGTGATCATTTGCCATGAAAAATATATAGCAATCCTCACAGTTTCTACTGGTCAAGAATAAAAATGAAAAACAAGTGAACACTCCATACCCAGATTAATTACTTTCCCTAGGGACACAGAGTAAGATATTTACTTAAAAACACTAAGTGCTTCTAAATATTTCATTAGGTACATTGGGATTAAGACAGCCTTTCCACTAGGGCAATATATTCTTTCCTCTTCAAAAACGTAAGAGTATTCTGAGTTTTCCTCACTTGGGAGACTTTTGCACACACACACAGAGGCACACATGTACACACCCCACATCAAAGAAACACTATAGCAAGCAACATTTCCATGTCCCCGTTTTGGGACCCAAACTATCGTAATCTCATACAGAGGTATGTGTTTTTATATCCCACCTGTTTCCAAGGGATTTCCCATTGCTGATGCAATTAAAAGCTACAAATCAGACAATAAAAAAGGAACAATAATCTGTTAAAATGAGCAGAGAAGCAGATGTCATTAACATCTAAAATGAAATAATTCCTGCAAGTGAACATTAAATTCGGTTCAGATATCTAGAAGTTTGGGCAAGAAAGACAAGTGAATGGATTACATGCTTCTAATTTTCTGGGAAGAGAAAGCAAAACTCATCTGATGAGAGTATTCTTTTTCCTAGAACTGTTTTAATTTTGTTCATCACAGAAAAGAGAAAAATATATTGCAAAACCATCCTGATCTTATATACAGCAAAGCTGCCCTTACAAGTACTGTGACAGAACAGTCCTGACAAACCCGGCTGAGCACCTTGGAGGGTCGTGTGAGACTCCACAACAACCTCACATGCACAAGGCCAAGTGCACAGCTTTCAATTAGGCAACTAAAACGTTTATTATTGCTCTGTATATCTGTAGGGTAAAAAGTTACAAAAAAAGTTTAATTACAAAAATTACAAAAAAGTGTTTGTCTTTTAAAATGACAATTACTCTATTTTGAAAAAAATGTAACTCATTCTTTCTGCTTGACCTCGGTATTCCAAATTCACAGGATGTCCTAGGTTAATTCTAACAATAGATAGAAGACTAGTTGAAGCAAAGGCGGAGGGAAGAGGGAAGTAAGGAGAGAAAGTAAGAAAAGACTAATCTCTTGCCGCATACTTGCCCAATTTCTTCCTGGAGACTATCGTAACAAGAAGAACCGATTATGGAAAAGAGATGGAAGGAAACAGATTTGCTCGAGCCATGAAGTACACTGGTTACAGGGGCAGGGCAAACCAACCAGGAGTGCAGAGGCTGACTCCACTGTGATGAGGCACAGCAGCAAGGGCGGCGCAGGTGCCCAGCAGCATCACGGGCTCTCCCCAAGGGGAGGAAGAGTACCAAGTCCACGCAGTGGGTAGGTAGGTGAACAGGCAAGCCTCATTCAGACCTACAGAGTGCAGAATTCCACAGACCCCACTACACTGGCTGCAGGAAGTCCAGCCTCTACATGGGGATCAGAGCAAGGACCTGGTCCTATATGGGAAACTGGATACTAGACAATTAATCAATCTGAACTAAGGAACAGCGATTAAAGAAAAAGCCTAGTAGTATAATCTGTAAGTCAATGAGGGAACAGAGGAGAGAAGTATGATTTAGGAGCAACAAAGATGTCCAGGATCAAGCCTGAAAAGCTCTTTGACAGCAAGGATACTTAGATGAATGCTGGTATCAGATGCTGAAAAGCACTTTTAAGATAAGAGAAGCACACTGGGAAGGCAGGCTCCTGGAAATTTCAAAGAAATTCCATAACAAGGAACACTCAGGCTGGATCCAGATAATAGTTGATCCTGTCAGTTCTGGATCTTGGCTCATGTATATGTTGACTGTGACCTGAACTCCATTCATACTCCGGCATCACCCATCCTTTTACCCAAGAGTGGACCAGTGTCATACTCTTATTCCTTCTGTAACCCGTACTGGCCCTGATAATTGACTCTTGTTTCTGCAGATCCAAATAAAATCACGTGCCTAGCCTATAGCTGAAGTATACAGACTGCATCCAGCAATGGTGATGGGGCTGTCAACGCTAACTTACACATGCGTGTGTTTAGGGGGTGAAAGGTGACAGGGGAGGAGTGATCAGCTCTAGGTCTACGGAACTGGGGGAATACTGAGATGGGAAAGGGAGGGAAGATTAACCCCCCATCACCCTGCTGAAAGCAGCCTTCTTACTGCTATTCCAGTTGCCACTTTCCAATCCATTTTCTCTAGATCTCTCTGCTGTACTTAACTGTGGTGGAAATGCTGACACTCCCCTCTCTCTTCTTAATGTTGATCAAGTGCTCTTCATCGCTTGGGTATGCCTCAAAGACACTGGTGCTTGTACAAATGCTCTGCTCTTTCTTACATGCATGCCCTCTCTGAGTGAGCTCATATACCTTAATCTACATTCTAGCCCTGACTTCTCCCTTGAACTTTCCCTATGTACACATGGACTTGCTAGTATACTCACATGGCGTCTCACATGCACCTTGTGAATGTCACGTGCTCACAACTGAACTCACTGTTCTCCCCATTAAGCCTGCTACTCTTGCAGTTTCTCAGCATCATTCACTCAGTGAGTCAAAAAAAAAAAATTCTCAGCAAGCTAGTCATGCCAGTCGATTTCCAGACTACTCCTTGCCTCACAAGTCTTCACTGACATTGTTTCCTCTGCTTAGGACATACTTCCCACCTTTCTTCCCCTCACCACTCATATCTCTTTCAAATCACAGCTTCTGCTTAGCTTTAGGTGTTCTTCCTTTCTTGAAGTCCATCTTGGGATGAGAACCCTGTCTCTATATTCCCTTTGTACCCTGCACAAACATTCCGTCTCACCCCTTGTCAGATGCAGCTGAAACCATCTACTGGTCCCACAGTGACTGCACCTGCGTTCTCAGTACTAAATCATAAGCATTTTAAGGTCGGGAGCTGTGAATTAACCATCTGACACCACCTGTTAACTCCCTGACACATTGTAGGCCCTAAACAAATGCTTGCTGCACTCCTTACAAGAAGTCACAAGGCCCAGAAGATCACTGCTGTCCATATTACCCCAGCGCACTGGTTTTATTTTAGTAAAAAAAAAAACACCTCAAGACACAAGACCAATCATAGCA
Organism: Tonatia bakeri; assembly: GCA_004024845.1. NCBI lineage: Eukaryota > Metazoa > Chordata > Mammalia > Chiroptera > Phyllostomidae > Tonatia > Tonatia bakeri. Next base: position 197,936 of record PVIA01002251.1, read on the forward strand.
ATTCAGTTTGAGTTTTATTAAGAATTCCAACATATGTTTTAAGCACTTTACAATTTGGGAAGTATCTTCAGACACATGATCTCACAGTAGTCTTAATTTAAGAGGAAGACTTAAAGGTATTTGCCCTAGGATTATAAAATAATCCCTCTCCATTAGCAGATAGAAATTCAAATATTATTTCAATCATAAAAAATACCTAATCAGCATTTATTCTTTCTCACTGCTATTACTTTGTTTTCCCACCACAGTTTCCTCATTTACCTCATTTTCTTCATGTAAGTTTACTCCGTTTGCCCTGTTTTTGCTTCATTCTCTGACAGCTGCACTATATACATTTGTCTTAACATCCTTCTACTCTCAATTTTTGTTCTCAGTATAAAGGTGTCTATGCCAAAAACAATTCAATAAGAAACATTTCATTCTAAAAGAGCATAGCATTTTAATCCAAAATTGAGTCCTCTTCATGCTGCTTCAATAAAAATATGAAAACCTTCACCTAAAAGGATTTCACAAGATGAAGACATTGAAATTCTCTGCATAGCATCCTTATTATGCAAAAAAGTTTATAATTGCAACTGTTTTCTTTTTTTAATCTGTATTGTATTTTTTCCATGCCTCTTTAGTCCCCGTATACTCCTCTACCCTCAGCAATCATCACACTGTTGTCCATGCCCATGAGTCTTTTTCCTTTTTGTTCAATCCCTCCACCCCCCAACTTCACCCTCCCCCACTAGCTGTCATCCTGCTATCTATGAGTCTGTCTCTATTTTGCTTGTTTGTTCAGTTAGTTCACTACATTCCACATATGAGTGAATCATATCGTATTTGTCTCTCTCTGACTGGCTTATTTCACTTAGCATAATATTCTCCAGGTCTATCCATACTGTTGCAAAAGGGTAAAATTTTCCTCCTTTTTATGGCCAAGTAATAGTCCATTGTGTAAATGTCCCATAGCTGTTTTATCCACTCATCCACTGATGGACACTTGGGCTGCTTCTATATCTTGATGATTGTAAATAACACTGCAATGAACACAGGTATGCTTATGTTCTTTTGCATTAGTGTTTTGGGTTCCTTCAGATACATTCTCAGAAGTGGGAGAGTTGGGTCAAAAGGAAGATCCATTTTTAGTTTTTTGAGGTATACTGCTTTCCACATTGGCTGCATTCCCACCAACAGTGCACAAGGGTTCCCTTTTTCCACATGCTCACCAGCACTTGTTTGTTGATTTACTGATGATAGCCATTCTAATAGGTGTGAGATGGTATCTCATTGTGGTTTTAATTTGCATTTCTCTGACGATTAGTGACGTTGAGCATCTTTTCATATGTCTACTGGCCATCTGGATATCCTCTTTGGTGAAGTGTCTATTCAGGTTCTTTGCCCATTTTTTAATTGGGCTGTTTTTTTGGTGTTGTGTTTTGTAAGTTCTTTATAAATTTTTTATATTAACCCTTTATCAGATGTATCGACGATCATGGTCTCCCATTCTGTGTGAGTGCACTATTTCCTAATGACGGGAAAAACTGTGCTTCATTCAAATTCAAAGTTTTCAAGCTATCTTTATATTAAACTATTGAGCACTGCACAAAATTAAACCTAAAGAATTCACCACCTTCCTCACACGTACACCAGTGTACGTCCATTAGAGCTGACTGGACATCCAAGATATCAGAATGCAGGTCTTCAGCTGTTACCTACACAAGTAAAAGAAACAAAACACTCCACACGGAGTCAGAAATTCTCTTGTGATCTACGCTTCTACTAACCAACTGTGTGACCCTGGGCAAGCCACTCTCTCCAAGCACCAGTTTTTCTCGTGTAAAAGCAAGATAAACAAGTAGGACTACATCAAACTAAAAAGTGTTTGCAAAGCAAAGGAATCTACCAAGAAAATGAAAAGAAAGGTAAAACCTATGAAATGGGAGAAAATACTTACAAACCACATTATCTTATTAAGGGTATTTTATCCAAAGTATACAAGGAACTCACATAATTCAAAAGCAAATAAATAAATAAATAAATAATAACCCAATTTAAAAATGGGAAAAAGACCTAAGTAGATATTTTCCAAAGAAGACATACAAATGGCTAACAGGTACATGAAAAGGCACTCAACATCACTAATCATCAAGTAAATGCAAACGGAAATGACAATGAGATATTATTTCACATGTGTTAGGATGGCTATTATCCCAAAGATAAGAGAGAACAAATGACAGTGAGGATATAGAGTAAAGGGAACCCTGTACACTGCTGGTGGAAATGTAAACTGGTACAGCCACAATGAAAAAATATGGAGGCTCTTTGAGAAATTAGAAAGAGAACTACCATGTGACCCAGCAATCCCACTTCTGAGTATACATCCAAAGGGAGCAGCATCATTATCCCAAAGAGAGATCTGTACACCAGTGCGCAAGAGGTGTTATTCCCAATAGCCAAATGTGGAAAGAACCCAAGTGTCATTGATGGACAGATGGATAAAGAAAATGTAAACAGATATATGATGGAGTATTATTCAGCCTTAAAAAAAGAAGGAAATCTTTTAATTTGCTGTAACATGGATGAACCTAGAGGCTATTATGCTAAGTGAAATAAGCCAGACAAAGAAAAACACTTCATGATGTCATTTAAATGTGAAATCTGAAAGGAAAACAGTGGAACTAAGGGAAACAGAGTAGAGTGGTTGCCAGCAGCTAGGGTGGGGAAACAGGGAGAGGCTGGGGAAATGGCACCAATTTCAGCTGTAAGATGAACAGGCCTGAGGTAGTGATGGTAACTGCAGCTGATAATACCAGAATGAATAACCGAAATCTGCTAACAGAGTAGAACTTAAATATTCTCTCTCTCTCTCACACACACACACACATAACTATCAGCATGTGAGGTAATGGATGGATATGTTAATAACTCAATAGGGGAAATCACTTGACAATGTATACATATATCAAATCACACTGTATAATTTAAACACCTTACAATCTTTTTTGGGAATTATACCTCAACAAAGCTGGGGGGCAGGAAGAATACATGAAATAACTTAAAAGGAGGCTCCTGCACATCCATGAGAACCACCACCCATCTCTGTGTTAGTCTCCGTTAGTGTTCAGCAGGCACTTTCCAGGGGGAACGATTCAGGCGACCACTAGGTCAATTACCACACTATAAATAACAGAGTTCTAATGAATGTTTTACTGTACTGAAGCTGCCAAGTTGATATACACAGCAGAGCGTGGCAATAATTAAATATGATGACAAGTCAATATCTAAAAACTAAAACAAAGGTTCCATACAAAGGGAGTGTTCCTACCCATATACATCAAACTATAAAATGCTAAGTTCTGACAGTATGATTAAGAACTATGATACTGAATCATCTCTGATCCTATAGCTGGTCAAATTTTTTTATATATTGAATTTTAGGGACAAAAATTTACCTATTCAGAAGAATATTTGACAAATGTACCATAGTTAAATTTTCAAAGGGATACTAAATTAGCTGTTTCTGGTGTATAAAACCAGAAATTTATTGGAAAGTTATCTGATGTGTGTAGATGGCAACAAAATTAAATTTCTTTCAAAGTATGAATCCTAACTCCAAACCCTCTTAGATATTAGCTGATATAAGTAGTTTTCCACTAAAAACAACATTCAAAATATAAGACTACTTCATTAAAATTTCATCCAATATTAATGTTCAAAGAATCAAGACTATTATCACAATTTGGAACAAATAGTAATGTGTAAATTTAATTACAGTAATCTTAAAAATGTTCTTGGCTGTCAAAATCGCTGTGCCTTTCCTACACTTAACCAACTTAACGAAGTCTAACAGTATAGTACAAGGTAACGATGGAATAAAACAAGTGCGTCTTACCTCGTTACTTTGCAGCTGGAGTCGATCAAGTCATTTTCAAAGTCAAGCAGGCTGGAAGGCATATTATATTCCAGTGGGGATGTCAGTCTTTTCAAACGCAATAGACCAACACAAAATTTTGCTCCCATCTCTTCCAATTCTCGGGTACCAATCTGTAAGCCCTGGAAATAAAGCAATTATTATATATGTAATAGGATGTTTGCTATCATCCTGCTGTTTCTCATTAAAATCACATAAAAGTAATTTATGACTATATTAATAAAATTAAAAGAGTATTATTTGGACTAGGGCTCAAAAACACAATGTCTTAACAATGTCAGATATTCTAAGTCACAAAGGAAACTGTCTTAAAAAACCATTTCTAAATTGTCTATTCTTAATCACCAAATGCAACTATTTTCACCAATACACTGGGGAGAAAAAAAACACATAAACATTGTGTGTTTATGTTAGTCTTAGGGTTCATGTGTGAAAAAATATTTTTACAAGATCTTCCTAATATTTCTTGTTATCTACTACTTTGGATGCCAACGTTGAAATACTATAGTGTTAAGATCAAGGCTCCAATCTGTATACTTGAACATTACCTTATAGGTACTTTTACTGTAAGATAAACCAACCAAAGATAACTATGTCAAAAAATGCCAAACAAGTCTAAGCCAATGAGGTAGCAGTAAACTAAGTTCCTATTGTTCCATGTTGATTAGGAATGCGTATCTCAAATTTTGTCTACCAAAGCAAAGAGGAAACTGTAATCACGACCCCCACACCCTTTTCTACATGAGTTTTCCAATGAACAATATAAGGTTTACCAGAAGTTCAATGTAACCACATAAAAGGATAAAACTTGAGTATAAATCAAGATTTTGCTTATAATTTAATTTTCAGATAACAACAAATGTCTAAAATAAGTGAATTCTTACATCAATAAAAGTTGCAGGTGCACATGAGTGCTGATGTCATTTAGAGAGAAAGCACTGTAAAGCAACTTTTCAGTGAAAGGACCAAAAGCACAGGGTAACTGAAGAGAACAAATTGTAAAAACTATTACTTAACCTACATGCCTTTACAATAATGACTGGTTGGTAGATTGATTATGTAAAGAGTTTGGTGTCTCCAAATATTCTAGGAAATGTGACCTGTGTAAAATTGAATTAGAACATTCAACTGCCTTTTAATTTAAATTCTTTACAAAGATTATGCCTACTTCTAAACTAGTTCATAGAAAATTATAAGAACATTTATTGTCTAAAATACAGTAAAACAAAATATTCTTCAGGGAGAAAAAAATCTTTTTTAAAAATATAATCATACCACTTATTAGCTAATATTAGTAAGTTTGAAAAGTATATATTATATGCACATGTGAAGATGGAGGTAGATGGGAATTTTGTACTTTCCACTCAAATTTTCCAGTGAATCTAAAACTACTCTAAAAAACAAACATTTATTAATAAAAACAAACTAAAAACAAATGTATGCTATGATCAAACCACTGAATTTTAGACAGTAGAAGAACAACTTGGCTTAGTAAGACACACTTCTCCCCCAGAGTTTCAATGAGCCTCAGCAAAGCAGTCCACTACAGCAATGATGAGGGGGCAGGGGTACAGCTGCAATGGGGCTCTGCCACATTTCATCTCTCACCGCCATCATGCCCTTGGTGAACTAGAAGTCACCGGTCCACAGTATTTGAAGAGAATTCAAAAGATATTACTATACTTTGGAAGTGTATACTGTGGTCAACTTCACACAGAAGACACTGAAATGTCATTAAGTTCTACTCTACCAGGCCCCAAAAGTTTGAGTGTCAGCTACAAAATCTACAACTTTCTTCCAGCTTGTTACAGACTGCTTAAACAGTCTGACATCGAGTGTAAAATGGCTGCATTTTTAATACTAACCAAATGGAAGATTTTTAGCTCCTTTCAAACATAAAGTTATAACCATTTTTATCGAAGGTATATGAAAATCACTATTAGATTCAGTTTCCTGTTGCCCTATGCTAAAAAACCCAAAGCAAAACAGGAGATGCATAATTAGCAGGACACCTGAAACTCTTTCTGTGCCAAGGCAAGAAAGATACTCAGGTTTGCTGTTGTTTATCTGAGGTCTAATTCATTGCCATTAAGTTCTCAGTATTTAAAATTAAAAAGTTCCAAGTCATCTAACATTTTATTAGTTTTTAATTTCAAAAGTAAAGTTTAAAACACAGCTTGTTTCCAATAAAAGCCTTAGACTGCACTACAGAAGAGCAGTCTTACTAAAAACAGAAAATATGTAGTGAAGGGATATGCATTTCAAAGTCACACACAAAAAGCTAAATATAAAAAGTTTATAAATCAGTGTATTCATTTCTATGCATAAAAATATATTTGCATCCAACAAATTAAAATAAAAATCTTACTGATAATGTACTATGTGCACAACTAATTATAAGTTACTAATCACTATTTACTTTTTTAAACTATATTTTTTAATATACTATTACAGTTGTCCCATTTTTTTGCCTCCTTAATCCCCCTCCATCCAGTACCCCCCCTTCCTTCCAGTATTCCCTCCACACTTGGTTCTTGTCCATGGGTCGTACATGTAAGTTCTTTGGCTTCTCCATTTCCCATACCATTCTTAACCTCCCCCTGTCTATTTTGTACCTACCATTTACACTTCTTATTCCCTGTACCCTTCTCCCCCCACAACTGATAACCCTCCATGTGATCTCCATTTCTGTGATTCTGTTCCTGTTCTAGTTGTTTGCTTTGTTTGTTTTTGCTTTCTTTAGGTTCAGTTGTTGATAGTTGTGAGTTTGTTGTCACCTTACTATTCATATTTTTGATCATCTTCTATTTCTTAGATAAGTCCCTTTAACATTTCATAAAATAAGGGCTTGGTGATGATAAACTCCTTTAACTTTACTTTATCTGGGAAGCACTTTATCTGCCCTTCCATTCTAAATGACAGCTTTGTGGGATAGAATAATCTTGAATACAGGTCCTTGCCTTTCATCACTTTGAATTCTTTCCAGTCCCTTCTTGCCTGTAAGTCTCTTTTGAGAAATCAGCTGACAGTCTTATGGGCACTCCTTTGTAGGTAACTGTCTCCTTTTCTCTTGCTGCTTTTAAGATTCTCTCCTTATCTTTAATCTTGGGTAATTTAATTATGATGTGTCTTGGTGTGTGCTTCCTTTGGGACCCTCTGGGCTTCCTGGACTTCCTGGAAGTCTATTTCCTTTGCAAGACTGGAGAAGTTCTCCTCCATTATTTGTTCAAGTAAGTTTTCAATCTCCTGCTCTTCCTCTTCTCCTTTGGCTCCCCTATGATTTGGATGCTGGAACATTTAAAGTTGTTCCAGAGGTTCCTAAGCCTCCTCATTTTTTTGAATTCTTGTTTCTTCATTCTGTTCTAGTTGAATGTTTATTTCTTCCTTCTGCTTCAAATTGTTGATTTGAGTCCCAGTTTCCTTACCTTCACTGTTAGCTCCCTGTATATTTTTCTTTATTACACTTTGCATAGTCTTCATTTTTTCCTCTATTTTGTGACCATACTCAACCATTTCTGTGAGCATCCTGATTACCAGTGTTTTGAACTCTGCATTTGAGAGGTTGGCTATCTTCTTGTTGCTTAGTTTTTTTCTGGAGTTTGTTTTTTCTTTTTCTGAAGTTTTGATCTGTTCTTTCATTTGGGTCATGTTTCTTTGTCTGGACACACCTGTTATGTGGTAAGAGGCAGAGCCTTAGGTATTCACCAGGGCAGGGCAACGCACTTCACTGCATTGTGGCTCTGTGTGTGAGGGAGGGGTCCAAGAGGAAACAATGCAGTTTGCTCGGCTCTCCTCCAGCTTTCAGTCACTTCCCCTGCTACCCACAAGCAACTTGGGCCTTTCTGATGCTGATTCCCAGGTGGGTGGATTTGTGTACATTCTAGGACCCTGTGGGTCTCTCCAACAAACTCTCCTGTGAGGCTGGAAGTTTCTCCTGCTGCCTCAATCCTCATAGGTTTTTACGGTCAGAGGTTTTAAGGCTTTATTTCCCTGTACTGGAACCCTGGGTTGTGCAGTCTGTCTCTCTCCCCGGTTGTCTCTCCGTGTTTATCCACATGCAAACGTGGAACCGCCAGCCACTGCCTCGCCATGTGTCCTCTCCACCTGACTGCCCATCTCCACCTCTCCTACTGGTCTGGATGAATGTTTCTTCTTTAAGTCCCTGGTTGTTGGACTTTCGTATAGTTCAATGTATAGTTCAATTATCTGTCAATTCTGGTTGTTTTTTTGTTTTTAAATTTAAATTTGTTGTTGTTCATTTTGTTTGTGTGAGGAGGCACAGTGCGTCTACCTATGCCTCCATCTTGGTCGGAAATAAATTACTGATCAGTATTTAAATGTGCACCACAATATGCTTTCTTAAAAATTTTTAATATAAGTAGACTCAAGACTTTGTGAGAATCCACCCTGGCTAGTGTGGCTCAATGGAGTGAGCACTGGCTTGCAAAAAGAAAGGTTGCCTGGTAGATTCCTGGTAACATCACATGCCTCACTTGCAAGCCAGGTCCCCATTTGGGGGCGTGTGAGAGGCAACCATTTGAAGTTTCTCTCCCTCTCTTTCTTCCTCCCTACCCCCTCTCTAAAAATAAAATAAATAAAATCTTTTTTTTTAAAAAGACTTTGTGAGAATCCAAGGCAAGCTATTTAGAGGAATTTTTTTAAATGTTTTTAAGACTACGTATGATTCAATTTCATTATTACAAATTACATATAACTCAGTATAACAAACGTATTATTGAATATATACTTGAAAAGCATTGGATTATAAACATAAAGTCTTCAAATATTTTTTATGGCTAGAAATCCTGAAATGTTTTACCTTATATTTTCCCTGATCACATCCACACAAAGTACTCTCCATGGTATAGCTTCTTTGTACTCCTATCTCCCTCCAAACCACCACACGCGCTGTGGATTCTTTAGATTTTTCCACTACAAAGCTACAGCTGCTCATGCAAAATGCTGGTGCAATATGGCTCAGTATCTTAGGCAAAGTCTGCAAAGATAATGATAAAACAATATTTCAAGACTTTTTTTTTAATTGTTAAATGTCTTAATCTTTAAAAATTTTCATGAAAGCACAGTGAGTAGAGCAGGGTCACACCAAAATAATTCTCTCACTAATTTATAATTTTCTGTTTTCCTAGACATATGATCAGAAAATAGAATGGAAGCAAATATCACATTTATAGTAGCAACAAATAAACAGAATAAAACCATGTACGAAAAACCATGTTTAAAAATATGGAGAAAAACATGTTTAAAAAATGAAGAAATTTAGATGTGCCTGTAAATGTCAAGCATCCTGAATTAATCAATAAAGCTAAGACAATCACAATCAAAATGCCCACAACATTTTTTACAACTTAAAATTCTTCTTACATTCACCTGAAAGTGTAAATATGGGAACACACCCTGGGGAATTCTGAGAGAAAAGGCTAAGACTGGAGAAATAATCTCACAGATACTAACCTAAATTACATATCTAAGGTTAAATTAAACTGTGATACTGGAGTAGGAATAGATATATTTCTAGAAAGAGATCTATTTGGTTCAAAATTAGAACCCAAGGTATCTGTTAAATTTACTATTATTATTATAACTTGTGAAAACACTGATCATTCACTAATACTGACTGACACAACTGGATAGCCATTGAGAAACAAGCTACAGTCACCCTTCATTAAATTAAACTCTAATTAGATTGAGAACGTAAATGTAAAATTTTAAAATGAAACTAAAAACAGTGAACAGAGAACTATATTTTTAATCTTGGAATGGGAAAATTCTTTCTAAGCTTCAAAACCCAGATGACATTTTTTAAAATATTCAACAATAAGATAAAATTTTAAATTACTACACATCATAAACAAATAAAATTCTTAATATACTTGTAAAACACAAAGTTTCAAAAACAATAATAACTAGATGACCACCAGCATAAAAGCAAGCAAAGAATACAAGAAAAGGCTGTTTTACAAAAGAGAAAAATCATAATTAGACAAATACATGAAAAAACATTTGCCCACAAAATTATAGAGATGCAAACTAAAACATCAGATTATTTTTAACCTGGCAAAGACAATAGTATTACATGACTAGGGTGTGGAGAAATAGTACTATCATTCATTATATTGGGGAACATCAATTTGTATATACTTTATGAAGGACAACTTGACAATACTAATCAAATGTCCACCAATGGGGAATGACTGAATGAATAAACTGGGGTACATCTGTACAATAAGAACAAAAATGCACAATGAAATCATGTGTAATTGTCAGGAAGACCGAAACAGATCTCCACACGAGGACCAGGAAAGATGGCCAACACACACTGTGTGGAAAAACAAGCTACTGCCCTGGCTGGGTGGCTCCCTTGGTTGTAGCGTCATCCCACAGACCAAAAGATTGCAGGTTCCATCTCAGGTCAGGGCACATATGGGAGGTAACCTATCGATTTTCCTCTCCCACATTGATGTTTCTCTCTCTCTCTCTCAAATCAATAAACATATTCTTGAGTGAGGATTTTTAAAAAAACAAGTTGCTGTGGAACATTGCAAAAAAAATACATACACTTACATATACATTTATGAATGAATGTGCTCAGAATGTTAAAATTGATTACTTAGTAATTAACTGAGAGATTACTTTCAATTACTACTTTGTGTTCCTGGAGTGTTTCCATTTTTTATATAACTAATCATTTTATTTATTTGGAAAAGGGGAAGAAGAGAGAGAATCAAAAAAAATGTACTTCTAAGTTCTGCTAACAGTAGTAGTATGTTACTGAAACCTTTTCTGAAAAATAACCTGTGGTCCTTGTTTAGCCACAAATATAGCAGGACAGGCTCTGGGAAAAAACGGGAAGCACACAGGACTTGAAGCAGTCAGATCTCATTTCAGTCCTCAGCACACCGTATGTGCAGAAACACCAGTATGCCGTGGATGGCTTTATAAAATCAGCAGAGAAAGGATATACTGTTTAATAAATGGTTATAGATGGAGAAACTAAAATTAGACCTCCACATCTCATATAAAACAAATTCCAAATACATTAAAAATCTAAGTGTGAAAAGCAAAAAAAAACAGAAGAAACATCTGAAACAATAGCAGCAAAATGCCAACATGAACTGAATCTGAGTCGCTCATATGCGAAATTATTTCTGTACTCGTGTGCATGTGTGAAACTCAAAACCCCCCGGCTTCCCGTGGTAATTACCCGGTACCCCACATCTTCCACGACATCACAGGAGGCGGCGCTAGCACTGGTGTGCCACACTGTCTCCTTGATGCTGCAGCCGTACAGAAACACATTCTTCTTTCGGGAGTGGCCGTGGTAGTCACAATAAACCTTGGAAAGATAATACACTTTAAGAATTAAAAGCCTTCAAATGCACAGAATATCATATAAATCTAGTTACTCTTAGCCAATAAACAGGTCTGTGTTCCTTGGTCCTTTTTTTATAACTGAGCCACCATTTAACAAGCAGGATTGATAAAAATAGTAATATGGAATTTTAGAAAGAAATCTATGATTACTAGAATGGCTAGAAAATCTGCAAGTACTGCATCAAGCCATGAATTCCACTCTTTCTTTTATATCTATATTCACCATTTTATTTTTAATTTTTAAAAAATATTTTATTTATATATTTATCTTACAGAGAGGGGAAGAGAGGGAAAACGAGGAGAGAAACATTGATGTGTGCGAGAAACATCAATTGGCTGCCTCTCACATGTGCCCCAACCAGGACAAGGCCCAAATCCAGTCACGTGCCCTGGCCAGGAATCAAACTGGCGACCTTTCGGTTTGCAGAATGATGCTCAAGCAACTGCGTCACGCCAGTCGGGGCTATTCACCATTTTAAAAAATAATAAAATCAATTATAGGTCAAATCTACAACTGCAGTCATCACTGCCCCAAGGGCTGTTAAAATATTTATCTTATTTTAAAAAACATGAAAATGCTTTTCAATTTAAAGAGCATTATTTAATTTTAAAAAAAAATTAAATGGTTTCAATTTAATTTTTAAGAGTATTATTTTAGAAATGAAAAATGAAGTACTGACTCACATGCCAATTTTGCCCCTCTGCAAAGTGTTTCTGTATTTCCGAAAGAAAATTAACTCATTGAAACACTAATAGCATGAAACATTCTAAACAAAAGCTGATGAAAACAGAAGCAGCTACATACACAGCTCTGTGGAGTCTCGCACCGTGCCTGCACGACCTTTCCCTCATGTGCATACTTGAAACTTACAGAGCCGACTAAAGTTTCAGAGCCCACTAAAGAACTCAGACATAAACTTCTACTAGTTTGAGAATTTGGAAAACACTGGTATTTTAGTGTTGTTCAAACAGTGACATTAAATACCTAAAACTTACAACCAGGAGTTACCAATATTCATAAACAAAAAAAAGTAAAGAGCTCATGAGAATTATAAAAATTAAATCTGATAAAATAAGAATATGAATAAATTATATTAATTGGACACCATAATTAATACACAAGTGACTGATAAGGAAAAAAAGATATTTTAAACAAGTGACTGATAAGGAAAAAAAGATATTTTAAAGAAGTTGTTTCTGAAATTAACACTTAGCTTTTATTATTGGAAAATAATGTACAAAATACTAAGTCATTAATTAATAAAATGATGTCTTTGACTATACAAAGTACAAATACTCCACTTACGAGTGGTATACGCTTCACTGCAGCCAGGTACTGTAGCAGCCCCTTAGTGTGGTAAATGGTAGGATGTAAATCTGGATTTGGACTTTGCCACTGTCTATTCAAATCTTCTCCACTTAACGAACAGCGGTGGCTGCACACAGGCAAGCACAGTGATAGACAAACACAGGTATCAATAAATCCCTATGCATATCTGAATTAATTTTATGATTCTATTCCACCAAATATGTCAAATAGGTATAAATGGTAGGTTCAACAAAATCCATTTTTTAGTCATTAAATCATCATTTATTAAGCATCTGCTATGTCCAGATCCTGTGTTACATTCATTTAAAAGTGGTAAGCTTTCAGATTCAGAAATCAAAACTTTCAAGCTATAGAAAAAATTAATTCTCAATTCTGGGATTTTGTTCCATACTCTATAAAAATTAATGGTCATATATTCCATTCTGGTTAAATAATACTCATTTGTTTTACTAACATTTTGTATTTTGATTGTATTAGTTATTATTAGAAGTGCTATCTGGGATCTCCTAAGCTAACAATATGAAAAGTATACATTCTTATGAAAATTCAAATGCATTTGCATTTAATCATAGGTGTTAAGTATTAAAGTCATTGAACAAAAAATTAAGCAATCAGAAGGTAGTAACAGAAATATAAACAATTCTAACTGGTCAATATATTCCTGAATTAAAATAAGACATAAAATTTTATTTTAGTTTCATTACCATAACCTATCTAAGAATAAATTATCCTTTTATTGAAAAATTTCCTAGAATATGGGAAAGGTTCATGTTACATTTATTGAATAAAATATGGTACCCTCAGTTTTGGAGATTCTTATATCAAATCCCATCTTTCAGAAGCACTAAAAAGACCTTGTCTAATTGCCACAATAAATGAACTAACTAACAATAAGCTACCCTCTCGTAAAAAGCGGTATCTTCTAGTACCTCCAGGTTAAAGAACTTCTTGTCAGAAACTACACTTCCTGGTATCAGGAAGAAGTCAGCAGACAGAGCCAACACTCCGTATCAGTGAAAGAGATCCCAGAAGACTCTAAATTTTATAACAAACTAAGATCACACCACTGACAAAATTTAAAAAGAAAGGAGTATAAAAGAATGTGTTAAAAAAAATTCTTTCTCATATCCTGACACTGTGACTTTTCTAAAATAACTCAAGCAAGATATACATTTTATGAAATCATGTTCTCATGAATACAGAGTTTTCAATGCCATACTACTAATATACAAAATAAATTCTCATTTAAAAAAAAAACCTTAAATGAATTCCACACCAAAAATTTCTTTGCTCTATAAAAACTACTAGATTTGCTTTCCAAATTTACCCTGGATGACATTACTTCAACAATTTTATACAGGACCACCACAATAAGCTATAGTATTTCTATAACTATTGCTTAACTTACTTTCCATTGATGACACCATCTGGATTTAGCATAGGGACAATTTTAAAAATATAGCACTCTCGTAAGCTCTGAGCAGTAGGGTTATTACTCATGAGATACTCCAGTGTTCCTTTCATCACCCAACTTGCATTAGTTTCTCCAGGATGTACCCGAGCAGATAAGAAAACGTAAGGGCGATTTCCTAAAGTACACATAAAATCTCAAATTAAAATGAACAACTACTAACAGTTTGTATGATGTTTGACTCTGGGGCTTTAGAAATATTTCTACTCAAATGTGAATTCTGCTACAAATTCATGGCAGAGCTCACTGCGCACCTACTACAAACATGCACTGTACTAGGCCCTAGAGAGGAAACAGAATGAAACCCCCGCAAGCCATGTCCTAAGGAGTCCATAATATAATCATTAATCAACAAATACCATTTGAGTCACTTATTTCCCAATGATTAATCTAGCATATAAAATTAGTTCTTTAATATAATTTTGGCTTTATAAAGAGTAAGTAGTTGAGGAAGTTTTAAATATAAATATACTTTCATAAAGTCACTGAGAAAAGAAGGAAAATATCATCCCTGTTTTGTTTTTTGCCACAAGGTGTGTTTTATTTTCAGTAATCATACAAATAATTGTCTTATCCCTGTTTTACAGTCACTATTATAAGGACAGAAAAAAGGTATATGTGCTCAGAGATGTACAAAGAAGAGTATTTTCACTATACACAAGACAAACCCATCTGCAAAATATCACTCAGCTTACCTGCTCCCATTTTCATTCACAGTAAGCTCTTTCTCTTTCCTGAAAATACTTGACCTTTTCATCAAAATTAGAACAGTTTTCTTATTTTTTTTCTATCATAGCTATACATTTGAGGCAACTTTTAAAAACATAAATGGCAGGGAAAAACAAGTAGCTTTTCAGTGCTAGCATAAAATTTCTGGTGATTTTATTTAGAAATAAACCTAGCTATAAATTTTAAATTGATGGTATTATTACATTAAACTCTTAAAATAATTTGTGACATTATACCTTGGGTATGATTTCCAAGGATAAGAACTACAGAGAATTAGTATCGAAAGATCTCAGAGGTCACCTCATGCAGCTCTCTCATTTCTGAGATAAGGAAGCGGAGGCCCAGAAGCAGGCCCAGGGCTAGGCAGTAGGCACCAGGACTTCTGATGCCTACTCCTAGTGCTATTGCCCTTACCAAATATATATAAAGCAAAGAAAAATAAGTAAGAATAACTGGTATTTTGAGTGAAGAAGACTGACTTACTGAATTGACAGATATGTTCATAATAATTAGATTCTGGCATTGCTGTTATAGTCACCAAAGGACAGCTGTTTCCAGACAGGGTTTCACATAACACATCTCTTCGAAAATAGATTTGCTGAGGGTTGTGTGCCGATTCCAATTTTTGAAGATGCATCTGGATAAAATGTAAAAATATACAATTATTTAAAAACTCCCTGTGATAAACAGAAATAAATGCATCTAGATATCCACATAACTTAAAGTCAATCTAATGAGCAAACTAAACCAACAAACAAAATAGAAACAGGCTCATAGATACAGAGAACAGACTGACAGCTGTCAGAGGGTTGGGGGCTGGGTGGAAAAGGTGAAGGGATTAAGCAGAAAGAAAACACCTCATAGACACAGACAACAGTATGGTGACCACCAGAGGGAGAAGGGGGCAGGGGGAGGTAGAAGAGGATAAAGGGGGGATGAATGGTGACAGAAGGAGAACCGACGGGGTGGTGAACACACAATACAATATATAGATGATATATTAGAATTTTACATGAAACTTATATAATTTTATTAACCAATGTCACTCCAATAAATTCAATTAAAAACATTTTTTTAAGTTAACCAGATTCCTAATCCCCTCTCTGGGACCCTCAGGGGCCAGATGTAGTTCAAACATTAGTATTTGAGGAATTCACGAACGAGAACAGATACAGCACATATACCACTGAATATGCAATACCACCAACAGGGTCAGCAACAGCAGCCTGTATAAGCACGTTGTTATTACTACAGCAAAACACATAAAGCATCACTCTAAGTGGAATCAATATTCTAAATAAGCTCACATCAACTTAGGCCAGGCTTTGCTGCCAAAGGGACTATGAAAAAGCTTTTGATTCTCAAAGCCTTCTGAATATTGAAATTGTGACTGTAGATCTACAACAGCAGTGTAAAATATGCAGAATAAAAATTATGCTGCACAAATTTTTTTAACAAATTTTCCTGACTTCAAGATTAATATAGGTTCATTGTGAAATGTCCAGAAGATGCAGAAAGTACAAAGAAAAAAACTTAAACACTCATAATTGCATCACTTAGATTACTACTAACAAGTGCCAATGTATATTAACAAAACTGTAATTATACATGCCTTTTTATAACCTTCCTTTATCACTTACTACTTTATACATGTATAAATTCATAATTATGAATCATATACTAACGATATGGTATAGTGTCATACCAAATAAAATCATTCAATCCCTCATTTTAAGACACTTAGTTGGTTTCCAAACTTTTGCCTATGCTCATTCACAGACTCACTATTCACTGTGTGACCACAATTCCTGTGCCAGAAACTGTGCCAGGCACTGAGGCTATAACAATGAATAGATGGACCCTACCCCAGGGACAATGCAGAGTACTGTGATAGCTTGTAATAAGGGGAGGGGAGCCCAGCTGAGCCTGGGCTGTGAGGGAAGTTCTCCTGAAAAAAAAAATTGCATTTAAACTGCGAGCCAAGGGATGAGTGAAGAGGACAGAGAAGCATGCTATAGGCAGAGGAAAGCGTAGGAAGAACACAAACTAAAAAAGAAGAGGGCATTGCAAAGAACTGAAATAGATTCTTCAGAGCTACACCAGAAAGAAACAGTGAGAAACAGAGAATTCAACACAGAAAGAAGGGCTTGGTAGCCTAGTTTTTCCTAAGGGGTCGTAAGTGTCCTACTGGTAATTGAGATAACTAAGTGATATGTGGATAACTTTAAAGAATGTAATAGGTACATATTTTATTGTGAATTAGAAAAATGTCTACCCACTAAACTCATAATTTCCTGGATACTAAGATAGGGTAAGGATAAACTTTAAAGACTAAATTATTTTAGTCTATTAAAAAATAAATATTAAGTAAATAATAGCTCATACAGTATGTGGACATGGCAAAAATTGTGGCAGACAGTAAAGGAATGACTCAATGAACCACAGTAAGAATTTTAGACTTTGTACAAATGGCTACAGAAATCACCAAGGCATTCTGAGCAGGGGAGTTATATGTGAAGGTGTCCCTTCCAAGAGCCTTCTTGCTGCAGTGTGGAAAAAATACAGATAAAGAGAAAAAGGGATAAAAGTGAACTTCAGAACACCAGTTAGAAAAAGGTTGGCAAAAGTCCACGTGAGAAACAACGCAAATGCCTGGAAAAGGTCATGGAATTAAAGAAAGCGGGGAAATTCAGAATATGCCAAAAAGGCACACACCAGTAAAGAAGAGTAACATACAGCCTACAAATGACAACACTGCGCATTCTGATGCTGTTTGCTCAACACGGAGGGACGCCTGAGTTTACATTTCTGGGTTGTAATCTTTTCATTTTCATTTTTAAAGACATTTTATTGATTATGCTATTACAGTTGTCCCAATTTTCCCCCACTGTCCCCCTCCACCACAGGGTACCCCCATTCCCTCCAGGACAACTATCAACGAATGAACATAGGTTGTAATCTTTATTAAATACAGTGAGTCTCATATAGTGTTCTAGGCTTGGTATCTTTTCTGCTCTGTGGACAGTGTTTTTCTCTCCATTTCCCCTCTTTAGTAATTCTGAAGCCTGTTCCTAACCTTAGTGCTCCAATTCTTTCTGGGTAAACTGATCATATCTTCATGATCTTTGATTATGAGGATAGACATTCTCTTCTGAGAATAAACCTGCCATGGTAATTACTCAAATTTACTTGTTTTGTCTTACAATACAAATAATCAAAAATCTCAAGAGAACCCACAAAACAACTCTTGTACCCCAAATTCTAAGCAAGTTGGATCTAGGACTCCATATACAACCATTAGAAGAAATAAATTCCCCACAGAAAACTTAAACCACACCCACATTTTTCTACTGTTAGGTTTTCTATCAGATTCAATGCTTCTCATTAAACACTTGGAAATCTCATCTAGTTAAAATCTGGAAATCATGGAATCTTAAGAGAACCTATAGATTTCTACCCAAAGATAAAAAGCAAAAATTACGTCAAATTTCCTTAGTATTTCTTTCTATTAAATAAAAAGAGACTACATTGGCATTTACACCCTTCAATGTTTTCAACAAATGTTGTATTATTACATAAAATTTTCAACACTAGATCTTTTTCTTATTAAAGCAATTTTATCTTCTATTATCTGACACATACACATAACACAATAATCATCATAATACAACTTAGTGAGTTCTCACCTGTAAAGTCGAATACGTATATGGATAGTGATAAGCAAAGTAGCAAACATCATCTTTATGTGGAAAATTGACAGTGAATGTAATTGTATAGTAGGATTTTCCCTTTTGCCCACCTGCAGCAACTGAACTTCTTGAGAAGTGATTTCTGCAATAAAAAAGCATATACTATTTATTTCATACATACAGAAACTCTGATTTTCCTTGTTATTTTATCAAACAGAACTTCAGGGGAGGATTGGTTTATAAAAAATGTAACTTAAGTACTCTACAAACAGAGACTTGAGCTCCAGGCAGCATGGTTCAGTTGGGTGGACATCCTCCTGCAAACCACAAGGTTGCTGGTTCAATTCCCAGTCGGAGCACATGCCTGGGGTTACTTTCCAGACTTTCAATATCACTGACATAAGTTGAGCTAAAAATGCTTTGTACATCAACTGAATTCCTAAAATTCCAAATCACCTTGTATTACTTAAGCCATAAAATGAAGAAAAGCCATGGCCTGCAGATTATTTATATACACTCAAGGAATTCTGAAATTGGTATATAGTCCATTAGCTGAGCCAACATTACATTTTGAATTGAGACTCAATGACAAGGTGCTACGGGTTGAAGAAAATATGAAATGAGTTCCAGGATACACCCTACCAATTCCTTTCCTCCCAAAGCTTAACGTCTAAGCGGAAAGTATTTAATTATATACTGCACTTTATCTACGTGGCAGTTCACAGGTTTCATTTTCACATGTAGGGGGAAGGCAGTTTTATTCAATTTCACAGATGACACAAACAAGCATCAAAGGACGTGACTGAGGTAAAAAGCTAAGACACAAAGCAAAAATAAATTTTAATGCCTCACTATTTAGATTTCAGGCCTTGAGAAAGCAACTAGAAAAGTGCTTATTACATGGAAAGTGATTAGTAAATGTTTGTTGAATTGAGACTAAATTCCAATTCCAGAGCTGGGAATAGCTGAAAGAAAAAACAAACAAACAAACAAAAATCCTTGACATCGCCCCTTACAGAGAACAACTACCAGCATGCTACGACCACTAACTTTACAATGTGAAAAAGAAAAGTTGTCATTGCTAATTTCTATCATGCAAAAGGGGAGAAACGTGAAAGAAACACTACTTTCTGAAAGACACCGTTTCACCCATTCGCAGTCTAAATTATTCTGCCAAAAGCTAACCAAGCATTGCCCAGGTCATCACCACTTCACTCCAACTTCAAGAAAGGGATAGGTGATGAGAGTACTTTTATATTAGCCTCCCATTAAAATAAATATGAGATTTATTCAGGTACAGGGGAGTTACATATAACCTTATATTTCTGTTCCTCATTTATTTACTATTTATGTTGCAAATCAAAGTAGGGGCAAAACCCTACTGATGTGAATTCCAAGGAACTCTTTCTTTCCCAAAAAGTAACAGCAATTAAGACTTAGGTTTGTCCAAAGCCATGTCATAAACCATTAAAAAGAGCTTAATTTTAGAAGTCTTCGTCTAACTGATACAACTATATTAGTGCTAGTTAAGCACAGTATGAAAAAGTCAATACCCCCCAAACGGAAATGTCAGGATTAAGGTTAGTAACAAACAAGAAACAGAGATGTTAGCTGTCTTCAACAGTGAACCGCATTTGGAAAACATTACATGCAGAAAGAGTAAAATGGGAAGCAAGATATATAATTCTAGATTATTCAGAATGAATCTGAAGAATAATCCAACTACTCCACTGAAGCAATAAATGACTTATAGCACTTATTTCTAACTCGTTAAGTAGTTCATCTATTTGAAATCAAAGTTGAGCTGTATAAGCTGACATAACTGTGGAACACATCTCCAGGTAAAATATTTTGAAAATTAAAATGAGGTAAACATTTGTGCACAGAAGAGAAAAGAATTGTACTTACTATCATCAGAACAACAAATAAATACAAGTTATTTCCTAGAATTTAAGTATATTTTATTCATTATGCTACCACAGTGGTCCCATTTTTCCCCCCTTTATCCCCCTTCACTCCAGCATTCCACCCCCGACTTAGTTCATGTCCATGGGTCATAAATGTAAGTTCTTTGGCTTCTACATTTCCCATGCTATCCTTAAGCTCCCCTGGTCTGTCTTGTACCTACCATTTAGGCATCTTATTCCCTATACCTTTTCCACCATTCTCCCTACCACTCCCCACTGATAACCCTCCATGTGATCTCCATTTCTGTGATTCTGTTCCTATTATAGTTGTTTGCTTAGTTTGTTTTTGTTTTTTAGGTTCAGTTGTTGATAGCTGTGAGTTGTCATTTTACTGTTCATATTTTTTTTATCATCTTCTATTTCTTAGATAAGTCCCTTTAACATTTCATGTAATGAGGGCTTGGTGATGATGAACTCCTTTAACTTGGCCTTATCTGGGAAGCACTTTATCTGCACTTCCATTCTAAATGAAAGCATTGCTGGATAATCTTGGATGTAGGTCCTTGCCTTTCATGACTTTGAATACTTCCTTTCAACTCCTTCTTGCCTGCAAGGTTTCTTTTGAGAAATCAGCTCTTCTAGGAACTCCTTTGTAGGTAACTCTCTGCTTTTCTCTTGCTGCTTTTAAGATTCTCTCCTTATTTTTAATTTTGGGTAATGTAATTATGATGTACCTTGGTGTGTGCTTCCTTGGGTCCAACTTTTTTGGGACTCCTGGAGGTTCCTAGACTTCCTAGAAGTCTATTTCCTCTGCCATTTCTCCTTCATTATGTTTTCAAATAAGTGTTCAATTTTTTGCGCTTCCTCTTCTCCTTCTGGTTCCTCTATGATTCAGATGTTAGAACGTTCCAAGTTGTTCCAGAGGCTCTTAAGCCTCTCCTCATTTTTTTGAATTGTTGTTTCTTCATTCTGTTCTGTTGAATGTTTATTTTTTCCTTCTGCTTCATATCACTGATTTAAGTCCCAGTTTCCTTCCCTTCATTGTTAGTTCTTTGTATACTTTCCTTTATTATACTTTGCATAGTCTTCACTTTTTCCTCTATTTTGCAACCATACTCAACCATTTCTGCAGGCATCCTGATTACCAGTGTTTTCAACTCTGAACTGTATCTGATAGGTTGGCTATCTCCTTGTCACTTAGCTCTTTTTCTGGAGCTTTGACCTGTTCTTTCTTTTAGGCCCTATTTCTTTGTCTGGTCACACCTGTCATGTAGTAAGGGGTGGAGCCTTAGGTATGTGCCAGGACAGGGCAACCCACTTCACTGTGTCATGTTACTGAATGTGGGGGAGGGGGCCAAGAAGGAACAATGCCACTTGCTTGGCTCTCCTCCAGCTTTCAGTCACTTCCTCCATTGCCCACAAGCAAATTGGGCCCTTTTGGTGCTGATTCCTGGATGGGTGGATTTGTGTAGGTCCTAGGACCCTGGGGCTCTCTCCAGTGAACTCTCCTGTGAGGCTGGGAGTTTATCCCACTGCTGCAACTCCCACAGGTTTTTACAGAGGTTTCGTGGCTTTTTCCCCCACACTGGAACCCCAGGTTTCACAGTCTGTCTCACTCCCCAGTTGTTCCTACAGTTTGTCCGCATGCAAATATGGGATGGCCTGGTCCTCCAGCCACTGCCTTGCCACACATCCTCTCCTCCCCAGCTGCCTGTCTCTGCCCCTCCAACTAGTCTGGATGAATGTTTTTTTAACTTCCTGGCTGTTAGGACTTCCATACAGTTTGATTTGCTGGCAGTTCTGGTTATTTTTTGTTTGTAAATTTGTTGTTGTCCTAAACAACAAGTGTTGGAGAGGTTGTGGAGAAAAGGGGACCCTAGTGCACTGCTGGTGGGACTGCAGACTGGTACAACCACTATGGAAAATAGTATGGAATTTTTCTCAAAAAACTAAAAATGAATATGCCTTTTGACCCAGCAATTCCACTGTTAGGATTATATCCTAAGAACCCTGAAACACCAATCCAAAAGAACTTATGCACCCCAATGTTCATAGCAGCACAATTTACAATAGCCAAGTGCTGGAAGCAACCTAGGTGCCCATCAGTAAATGAATGGATCAAAAAACTATGGTACATGTACACAATGGAATTCTATGCAGCAGAAAGAAAGAAGGAGCTCCTACCCTTTGCAACTGGAAAGCATTA